>REGM01000163.1:668653-682083 GCA_004194415.1 Aurelia aurita | reverse complement strand
AAAATAAGTAAATTTGCTTGATGCGTACGGATTCACTCTGCAAGGGTCTAAAGGGGGCCCACTTTTTCATAGTAATGTTATGAGTCCCTATTGACCGGAGAGACATCAACAAATCAAAGAACGCAGGGAAACAATGGACGAAAGGTCATAAGTCTATTTGGCACACCTGGTAGATAGGAACCAACATTGATCAGGTACCAATACACTATTCTCAAGTTTCAAAAGGTTTGTCCGTTATTTTCAGTCTAAGTTTTGCATAATTTTCATTTATATAGCTTGGAATAACTTTCATTGATAAATTCGGAAATTAAATGCACCATCGTGATCAGCGATTATCAAAATTTAAAACTTGTTTCGTAAGACGTTGATCACCATACGAAATTTCTAATAGCAACCAAAGCTGTAAAGTGAATGTTTTGAAATTAACCAATCAGAAATAACCACACAAATGTTTCCCCGATTTATTGCCCGCATGTGACAGAGATGCTTATCCGCATACATTTTTATCCGGGCAAACTTACACTCACAATCGTGTAAAAACGGAACCTAAAACTTCATAAACTTGTTTTTTTTATATTCATCTAAAATTTTACAATACATGTTACTAACTACTATACCTTCTAATTACTATACAACTATACAACACTACATACAGGGACGATACCAGGGAGAGCAAAAGACTATGACTACCCCCCGGCCATTACATAAAACATGCAGCTAGATTACAAATAAGTATACTACAACGATTAAAAAAGACTAATGAATACTGTACTAGAGTCTGTCTAACATTAGATGTCAGGTCAGGGTTGCGATAACTCGAAATGATGTCGCAAGCAAAACTCTTTTGTTGTTTTTTTTCAAACAATACACCTTTGCCCAGGCTCTGTTTAGCTTAGATGCCAGTCTTTAAACAAGATTGCACAAATGGTTCTTCCATCTTCCTTTGATTTGATGACTTGAAAGGAACTTTAGGTATTTAGCTATTAGTTTTTATTGATGATTTTTGATATCTTTATTATTTCGGAATTGCAGCGCTTTCTTTTTATAAAAACATGCATCAAAGGTTTTGAAAAGAATCAAAATCATCGCAAATCCTAACTCGGTAAAGGAAAAACGGAATAATCTGCAAGAAAACCATAGTTTATGAAGGTCTAGAATATACCTTGCAGCAGAAATCTGTAGCTTTTCTGGTTTACAATTTAGCAATTTGATGACGTCACAAGCTCAAAACTGTTTGAAACAAAGAAGACGCTGTAATTCTGAAGATAATCAAGATATCAAAAATTCCCAAAGTCGAATTACAGTAAAGTACCTGAAGTTCCCGTCAAGCCATTAAATGTATAGGAAGATTCAATAACGATTTGTCCAATCTTTTACAGATTTAACACCAATGCTGCCTCTGTTTAAGATAAAATAAATCATTCGATAAAAAATTGAATTCTAGGCCAGAGACGACTTCCATGAGAAGTACGAAGACATAAAGATCGAATTTGGTGCCATCCGAAGTGCTCTAGAAGATGAGCAAGAATCTCATAGCGAGGCTAAGCGAAGATTAGTTGATGTAACCAATAACTATGAACATTACAAGCATCTTTATGAAGTCGAGGCTGTACAGAAGATTGAAGATTTGGAAGACGCCAAGTAAGTATTCTGGTCGACTCACTTAAAAATTTCCACTGTTTAAAAACTACTAGCAGCAAAAGTATCCGCTCAACTTTTATCGAAAAAGGTTCTTTAAACAGCTAGAAGATATAACATGTTTTTACTTGGTGTCCCAAAATGATGTGTCGGTGTTTGCCGAACTGCAGAATCATGAATTCTCAACACAGTGAACCAAAATTCATTATACCATATAGCTGAAAGGCTAAGGGCCTGTTTATATGAGAAAAATTATCCCACCTTCCAGGCTATGAGCTGTCAGATGGGATGAAATCTATGCCTGTTTATATGCAAAATTTCATCTCACCTTCCAGCTTTTTCATCCCACCTCCTAGCTCATGATTTCAGATAATAACAATCAGAATTGGTGTTTGGTGCCAGCAGTGATTAGGTTTCCTATTGTTTTATCTTGGCGCGTGCGGAAAACATACGATTTCATCCCACCTTCCAGCTTTTCATCCCACCTTCCAGCACGGGTTTTAGGACACATGTAGATAAATAAAGATTATGACATAAAGTGCCCAACCTTGTCTCCTTCTTACGTTTGTCTTTCTCTTCACCTTCTAGGGCGGCAGCAAATATAAATACAAGAGCATCGTGTAATGCAGCTCGCCATAGGCCTACCTGTTCAGCTGTCGAATGGCGAGCTGCAGCACACGATGCTCTTGTATTTATATTTGCTGCAGCCCCAGAAGGTGAAGAGAAAGACAAACGCAAGAAGAAGACAAGGTTATGCATTTCAATGAGATCCCACTCTCCCCTAACTGGGATGGCTCATTTTCCATATAAACGCGAGATGAAAATTACAAGGGATCGTATAGGAGATGGGATCTCACCTCTCAGCTCACGGCCTGGAAGGGGGGATGATTTTCCTCATATAAACAGGCCCTAAGTTATATGTAGAAATTTATTGCACTAAAATCGGTCATACCGTTCTAGAGTTATGGGTTATTTTCTTGGAAGTTTTTTTGAAAATGCGTCAAAGGGAACTAGCAATTTCGATAACGGTTTGCCTTCGTTTCCGCTTTAAAAACTAGTAGCAGGCATTGTCATCTAGGGAGCAAAAAACAAATGACAAATATGTGTCTCTTAGATGCAAAAGTATATGGATTGCACGCTTAAGTTCTTTAAAAGACAAATAATGTAGTTGTTATTATTTGCAATTGTTTTAGAGCTGAAAACTGGAAGAAATTTGATCGTAATTTCTGGTTTCTTCCAGAATTTTCAAAATTAGTTTCTACGTAAAATGTTCCACTACTTTAGAGATTTATCATCAAACTAGTGAAAGAAAATTCCAGGCGAAAATGAGTCAGAAATTGAACAAACTTTAAATGAATTTTATCAAGCAAATGGCAACAAATTATCCACGGTTAAATTATTTTTTAAAGGCGAAAGTTAACAATGAGAGTCAGAGAAATCGAAGAAACTTTGAATGAACTGCAAGGGAAGCTTCCAGTCCTGGAGAAATTAAAGACCAGGCTGATGGCTGAGAATTCTGAACTTACTGACGATTTAGAACGAGTGAGTATTTATTTTCAAAATCTTTCATATGCAGACAAAGTCGGCCCTGGACATACCAAGGGGGTACCAAGTAACCAAAAAGTTTTACTATTTGAACTGTCGCCAAACTTTGATAATGCTACTGATCTTTCAAATTTTCTTCACAGATATTTTATTTTTTAATCAGGGTTGCCAGATGGCTGAAACTGCTAGCGGCCAAAAGATTTACGATTCGCGGCCAACTTCGGCCAACAAACAAATGATTCAAACGGCCAATTTTGTGCAGCAATAATGTTATCGAAAACAGATTTTATACTAAAATAGTTTTATCTGGACTTTACCATCATTCTGTACGAATCTTTTTTAGTACTTGTTAGTTTGTTTCTCATTTCTTTACTTGCAAATCTGAAATTTTGAATATAACTTTATCTTCGGCCACAACCATTATTGACTGCTAAGGGTTTTGAAAACGGCCAGAATTTTAATGGTATCGAATTAATGAAAAGGCATGTTTATAGGAGCTTGTTACCAATCCAGATCATGCCTCTTTGTATCTTTTTAACTCCTTGGTAAATTAACGTTCGCTTGTCATTTAAGCGTTCAACGATTTCGTATCTTCTCTTTTTTTTCAAAACTCAATTTTACAACATCGTAACATTAGTATTCTTTGCTTTCTTCTTACGCCCTATATTTGAATCCTTTGCGCCATAAAAACATGTCAGCGCTTACAAAATCAGGAAAATTCAACCTTTTCGGTTCCTTGAAGATTCTTTTTTGTTTTTGTTTTGTCAGTGACCAAATCCCTACAGCGATAATTTTGGAAGAACAAGCAAAATATGATCTTATTTTGATCTTATTTAAAGACGTATTTTGAGACATATATTTACAGGACATAATTTTTTTGTTATCAGCTTTCGAACTTAGTTTACCTTGCTTGTTTTATCAAATAGACGCAAGGAGATCTCAACATTGTGGAAAAGGCATTCAAGAAGACTGACCATGAATTACATGATTTGAGAAACAAGCATGAATTGGTCCTTTGTGAACTTCAGAATGTTGATAAACATTGGAAGGAAACTGCTGCTCAGGTACACACCTAGACTTATTACATGAGTCCTTGTTTTCGCTTCATTCCCTCGCTAACCATACCCCACAATACCCATTCAACAATAAATAACAATTCAAATCAATGGAGCAAAACTTAGACTCACATCATCAGTCTAGTACACACCCACCAAATAATTCATTTCTAAGTAAAATACACAGATTTTATGAGAAAATTCATTTATTGTTGGCTAAACTCACATCTAGCATGAACTTATATTGCACATGATATTAGCTGAGCAAAGTTGAGCTAATTTTTAATTAAAATGAGGAAAAAGGTTTAGCCTGTGTCGTAAAATATTGATACATTTTTTGCAGCTAAAAATTTATGCATTTGTTAAAGCATTTTTGAAAGACTAACCAGCAGTTTTCGTATGAAAAGTTAAGAAGACAAGTGACATTCCTTGCCAAAATTATTTGATGCTTAAAATGGCAGGAAAAGTTTCATTTCAAATGAAAATTTACGCAAATTGGATTTTCCCGTTATCAAACGCTGGTTTCGAACCTACTGTATTTGTATGGTTTTATCCGAAAATTTTTACATGCCAGATGCTGTCCGGATCCCATGTTGGGCCTGTGGAATCTTTTCATTCAACGTATCTGAAGATTCGCCTTTTCCTTTAGTTGAGTAAAGTGAAACAAAAACACGAGGATGCTTGTGCAGAATTGGAAATTATGAAGAGAGAAAACAAGAAGTTGCGAGGTAATGAAGATCATATGAATTTTTTCTCAAAGTAGGCTATGACCTCCTATTTAAAGGGGCTTGATCATGAAACTGTAAACAATCCGTAATCTCTATTGTTTTAGGCACGTGTTCTATTGTTTTCTAGATTTATTTCGGTGGATGGGGTGAATCCACTCCGAAGTGACTGTTGGAAATCTGCTAATATCTCTGCAATCTTACAACATATGACTGTTTCGTTTGTTCCTCTGTTAGATATAAGAATTGACCTTCAACATTACGAATTCATTGTGAAAAAAAATGATGAAAAATCTGTGAGATATGGCCTACTTAAAAACTGCAAAATCACTGTTTCGACAGAAATTCCGTGACCCAGCCCCTTTAAGAAACAGAGCTTTCACCTTAAGCCTCCACTCTTTCTCTGCACATTGGTGAATTTTTAATTCTTTAATGGCTATGGATCCAAATGAGATCAGCTACAACAGACCCAGCCTTCCTCTGATTTGCATAAGAGCCCTCCTAATCCCTCCGAAGCTATAATAATTTAAAGGATATAAGTATTTTCATGCAAAATCTTGAGGCCAAACGTTTCTTGTGTATATTTTCATAAATGCAATGCCTTACTATATATACCGTAAAAGCTCTATTAAGCCCCCTGGGGCTTTTTTAATTTTGGAGACTCCAGACGCGGGGCTTAAAATAGAAGGGGGCTTATTAGGGAGGGCTTATGCTTATTCAAAAAGTCAAATGACAAGGAAAATTTACTTTTAAATTGTTTTAGCTATCAAATGGAAAACCTTTGGTAACCTCTTGCATTAGATACTAGAGGGGGGAATTAATAGAGAGGGGTCTTATTCAAAACTTTGGCTCACAAGGTTGGGGCTTATTAGAAAAGGGGTGCTTAATCGAGAGAAGGGCTAAATAGAGCTTTTACGGTATTTTTCGTTTGTCGTTGATTTAGGTATATTGTTGATTTAGGTATATAAATAGGATTAATGGGCTGCCGAGAATTTTTGCAAGACTTTTATGCAAACCATGATATAGGTATATCGTCGTTGCGTGCAAAGTGAGCAAGCAATAAGGGGTCTGTAGAGGAGGCTCCTTTTACAGCAATAATGCCTTTCTATTCACAATGTTAATGCCCGGGGGGTCACCTCAATAGGCAGATGACGGGGGTTTGCCATTTTGACATGTGAAATCACACCCTAAAATTTATAAATTTTCCAAAATTCATACCCCAAAATTTATAGGAAATATAAAATGCATACCCTAATATTTAATTCTAGGAATTGATACCAAAATTAATATCTTAGATCAAAATTATGTACCGTAGAAATTGTTTTTAACAATGATACCCAAAATGTATGATCTGTCCAAAAATGATACCCCAAAATTTATTGCCACTTATGATCTTACAAAAAATGGCACCCTAAAATTAATGTTTTGCCTGAAAAATCAGACCCCAAAAAATGGCACATCCCGTATCAGTATATACGGAATTGACACCCCCCCGGGTGTTAATGTCAAGATTTCGGTAATTAATTTTATGTTTTTTGTTTCATCCACACACAGATGACCTGGAAAATTTGAAAGAGGAACTTATTGTTGAAACAGCCAGAGTGAAAGAATTAGATGCTAGCAAGAGAAAAATCGAGATTGAGTATGATGCAATGAGCGCAATCCTAGAGGTGAGCCTTGAATACAATCTCTAACTTGCTTTTCCGTCGTTAGCTCTATGAAGCCACCCGGGGGCCTATTTAATTTTGGAGACTCCAGAGGGGGCTTAAAAAGGGGGCTTATTAGAGAGGGTGTCTTATTCATAGAGGGGGCGTATTTAAGTCGAATGACAAGGCTATAAATGATAGCTTTTTGGCAACATACATTTTTCGAGTCAATTACACAAATTCAACGCTGTTTTATTCAAAAACCATATGAGAAATAGCAGTTAAATTGTTTTAGCTAAATAACTGAAAAATCATTGGTAATGTCTTGCATTGGATGCTAAAATTAATGGCTTAATAGAGAGTAGGGGCTTATTTAATATTTTGGCTTGGAAGGGAGGGGCTTATTAGAGAGGGGGCTTTATTGAGAGGGGGCTAACTAGAGATTTTATGGTACTCATACGAAATATTTGACTTCAAAGATCCAGAGGCGATTTAAATTGTTGTTATTTTTGCTTGAAATTAACCAATCAGGAGGCTGGCTGTGATCTCTTGGAAATGGACTAAAAAATATATTTTAGCTTTGATATACACAAATGTTCCCCGGAGGAGAAATGAAATTGTGATGTTTAGCTGGGCACGTTTGGGAATGGTGTACGGAAACGAAACTTCTTTTTCTTTGAAAATCTGGTAATGAGAATAGTTAAAGACTGTTAGCCTTGCTTTTTCCTTATTATCCTCATTTTAATGCATGTTTGAGGCTGCAACAAGAACTTTTCTATCTTGAAAGAGTTTTGCACCCTAAGTAACTATCAGACCACAAAATGAAAGGGACTGGACGAGCATTTATTCTGAAAATTTTTGTCTTTAATTTAACACCAACAATTTTTTGAGGCATTCTGTAAACATGGCTATTTTGCTACCACTTCACAAACTGTAGTCTCAATTATTGATGGGTGCATATTTTGTAATGTTTTAGGAATTTGAGATTACTGTTAGTGAGGAGAAGATGACCACGCAGAGGTCGATTGCTGAATTGAACATCATGATCAATGAAGCAGAGGCGAAACTAGCGAAGAAGGACGAAGATGCCGAAGCCATTAGGTAAGAGCAAGCTCTGTTTTTTAAAAACGATATTCCCTGGCAGCAAAGCGGCGATAAAGACAACACCAATATGCGATTGCGCTAAAGATAGCGTCAGGAAATTTTTTCCAAGATGCTTTGCGTCTCAAGGAGTTTCGATTGATTTGATTGGACAATCCACCATGGGACGCAAAGGATCGTGGTTGAAAATTCCCCGACGCCATCTTTAGCGCAATCGTCTGTAGTCGGTCAGATTACTCTTCAGAGCTGCATTAAAGTTTTTATGCCTGGAAAATATTTTATGTGAAAATGTGCCTGCAACAAGAAAACATAGGTGACCAGTTTTTTAGCTATTGTTAGACAAATGTACCTGGCCATGGCATGCCTTTGTGCCATTAAATTATGCAGGCCTGTTACTCTCATTGAAGGCTTTTTAAAAAGTTCAGCAGAAGCAAGTATTTTTCAATTTTATACCAGCTCCTCCTGATTTTAAATGTTGTAAGGCCTATAAAGCCTATGTTGTAAGGCATATGAGGCTTGCTTTTTGAAACTGGAAGAGAGTTTATTTCAGCAATTATGCTCAAGAACTATAGGGACTGTCACCTGCGAGTGCAATCCCTTTCAATGGTTATAACATGAAAATTAAACACGTGAGGAAAAACCTGACTCATGGCGGAAATCACGAGAAGTAAGGCTTTCACAGTACATGAAAGGAAAATCAAGAAAAAATCGATTTTCGAAATTCTCTAAAACAAAAAGCCCAAGCAACAAAAACTGAATGTACCACTTAATGTGTTATAGTGAAACTCTTGAGAATGATCTGTCGATGTTCATTTTCTCACTATTTTGACAGATTATAGCCATTATTTTGTTATTTAAACTTTTGCTGGTGAAATAATTATTTCTTAAGATTTCCAGTTAAAGATTTCAATTTTATAAGAAGGGTAACTTGTTAAAATGCAACCATCACTTTTTAAAATCCATACTACCAAATGATAGCAACTTAAACGTTGGTTGTTTTGTATAACTAATTCCAATGTAATTCTAATAAACGTCTTACTTGCGATAGAGTTTAAATTTCAATGTCTTAAAAATTGAATGAACACCAGATATCAATGCAACAGAACTAGGTTCAAAAGGGCATTCTTCCCAAATGTTTTATCCTAATTTCACCATCAAAAAAGAAACAGGCACAAAAATCAGCTCACATGGCTGTGAGCCGTTTTAGGTAATTTGAATGATGAAATAGACTTTTTCCTAACAATGTCATTAATCGAATACCAGTCAGTGGCGAACACTAGGGGGGCGAGAGGGTGCGGTCGCCCCCAATGTTGGGGAAAACAATGATATTTTGTTTGAAAACAATAAGAATGAACAATACATTTTAATACAAATATCTCCGCCCCCCAATATTTGCCAAAGTGTCCGCCACTGATACCAGTTAATCACAAATAGGATATTAACACGAATTCTCAATATTGCCTTTAAAGCATACACTTTGCCTTTTACGGCCTACAGCTACTTCGGAATTACTTTGGTTTTGTTTTTGAGAACATTCCTTTTTCACTTCTAGGCGCCTTATGCAACAACAGCTGAATGTGCTTGGAGAGAATTTAGAGAACGAGATCAGAAATAGATCAGAACAAGCTCGTCAGCGAAAGAAATATGAAGATCTCTCTATAGAACTTGAAGCGCAAGTCGATCGCCTCAGTGCGGTATGTATAATTTACTACAATGCCCTTGCAATTTTTAGATTTTCTTTTGAAGTGCCCAGTGTTTAAAATACAACTCTCTTGAAAATTAAGACATACAGAACTGATTAAAATAAAAAGGTAAACGTGTTAGACTTTGAAGGCAGAAAAGTACAGATCATGGATGGCTAAGCAATGACTTTATCTACATTTTTCTGTATTGGTTTTGCCTATCAACTTGCGCCAGCTCCATCACTGTTGAACTGCAACCTGCATTTGCCTTCAAAGTATTAGCTATCTTATCAATAGACCTATCCCGAGTCTCGATTTCAGTTGGATAAAACAAAAGACAAAACCTTGACTTCTTTCCCAGTTATCTTTGATTCCCAACGTGATGGTCGTCTTGGAAATGCACAATTTATCTTTGACTACTATGAAAACAAAATCGATATGACTAATAAAAATTAACGTAATTGAATTAACAGCTTCTGCTACTTTACAACTTTGAATGGAAAGATACGAAATTTTTCTACCTTGATGCCAAGCTGACTAAATTAACAAGTTGAGGCAAAACTTATGATATAAAAACAGCTATTCCAGTTGGAGACACGAGGAAGTGATATAGTCTTGTCGTCCAGCACGTGATTGAGCATTCAATAAAATTTTGCTTCTCCTTACAAAGAAAATTCGCATGTAGGAACATCTTATTGATCAACGTATATTAATCATGAATTGGCTACCACAATTGTAAAATTATAATGTGCCCTGTCTGGGATCGAACCTGGGATCTTCATGCCGAATGATTATTGATGAACGTAAATATTACAATTTCTTTCAGACAAATGTTGAGCTTGTCAGAATTAACAAGAAGATATCACAAGATTTGAAGGTAATCCATTTTTGAGATAACTGATAAGTAAATCCTATTTCAAAAGTAAAACTTTTATTGTTGTCCCATTTTGATTCTATCAAATGAGTACTCGTTCTTCAAAAACATTTACGTTGAAAGATTAAATTTTGCATTTTATATTTGTATGTTATGATTTTAGTCGTTTTACGATTCATATTTTAAATTTCGTTTTGCAAATATAGACTTTTCTTGTAGCTTTTATGATTTTCCATCTCAGCATTGATATCTATTGCAAACTGAACACAAGTTCAAAGTTACAGTTCATTGGACTCTTCTGAAAGGATTCTGCCATCACGATACTTTGCTGGCAAGAACATTTCCCTATTCATCAAAGTGGCAGAAACCTTCCAAAGAAAACATATGATACATTCCACGTTTATTGTTCTCCTGCTTCCTGTTCATCCATTAATGAAATCTTAAAATTTTCGAAGAAGTTAACCAGTTCTGAACGACACGTGACGTAATGTGCACAGGTTTAGTAAGATCTAGGAACATGATTCGACATTGAAATTTGTATGTAATACAAGCTCGATGACCCCTTCGTATAAGGCATACTGCTTTGATACAGTTTTTGCAAGTACATTAAGTTTTATAGCAGTATACACATTCAATAACAAAACAATCCTGCGACTGCGTGATCTGGGGAGATCTTAATGAATATCTCCCATTTTAGGACAACGAAATGCGACTCGATGATGAGAAAATGAATCATGATAACACATTACAAAGTTGCAATCGTGCTGAGAAGAAGTTAAAAGAAATAACCAAAGTGTATAACGATGCCAAGCTTGACCTTGAACAGGTAAGAATTTCCTATTTGGTACGTTAAAACCACACATAAAGGAGCCACGATGTTAACGGACAATTCCCGGGTTTGTAAAAATAATGTTAGAAAACAAACTTACCATCTCCTGAATCACATGACAAACTTTTTTCCACATTTAGACTCGTGTTTCAGCGGTCAATTTTAATAAACATCTTTGTAATTTAGGCCAAATGTCGCCGCCATTGGTATCCATTTTTTCCACGAGTACACGATATTTTTCTCCATTGACAATTTAAGTACTGAATTTATAAGTCTTTTTGCATCTATCTTGATAATACTATGTTGATTATAAATAGCTTGTTTACTCTTACTTTCATTGGTTGATAATGAATCATGGTTGATCGAAACGTTCCAGACAGTCAAAATGATTTGAGTCTAATAATTTTGGCCTTAGGCCTTCACTAAATACTGAGTATGTCGTTAAATTATTAAAAAAAATATTTGTATATGTCGAATAAATAAAAAACAACATGTTTGTCGTCTTTATTCTCATTCTCCTATTTGTAACGAAGTTGCGTTTTCCACCTGACACGACGATAAGGAGGCTAGTCACGATTGAGAGGGGAGATAACAATAGGGAAGCCTCATTCTTGCATTAAACGTGACGTCAGAACGCCCTGACCTTGTGCTTAATGACGTCATTACGCATTTGTCGCAGATTGTCAAACGTTATTTCGCAGGGAAAAGACAAAAAAGTTGGAAAAAAGTACGATACAGCATTGACAACAGTATAATCTTTCATTTTATCATCAATCATACCAACCCGGAATTGTCCTTTAAACATGGCGTTTATTGGTTCTTAAACTGTTTCAGATTACTAACTATATATCACGTGTGATGCTTGGGCTAACACTAAAAAAATGACAGCACATTTGTCCAAAGGAAAAAGATGGATATATACGGGCAAAAGCCATGCTCATAATTTTATACGGAAGGAAGGAAATTTATTTATTCTTTTTTCCTGCGAAAAGGATGACTCTGTTTGCTTCCATTCTTCTGAAACATAAATTCAGACAACATCTTTCAAAGGTTTTTAAATAATTAAAGAAACTACTGTATTGCAAGCAATATTGCCCATAACTTTCAAACTGCATTATCGATTTGATTAATAATATTGTAACTACGATCGTTTACAAGCGTAAAATTATAACAAAATACCAATCGGTTTTTACTATATAGCTTAATTCTTTTATTTTAGCAGTACCTTAATTGTTAGCATTAACATTGCATTTGAAAATTGATAGCATTTCCATCTCTGAACTTTGTGATTTTCATTGTCGTTTTTCACTCATTCAAGGCGGAGCGAATTCGCAAGTTAGCACAGACTGAGGTGGAAGAGCTAACGGCGAGAGCAGATCTTTTACAAGCGAGGAATACAGAACTGACATTTGCAAAGCAGAAGGTCGAGAAAGAGATTAGCGGTTTGAAAATAGACCAAGAAGATATGGAAGAGAGGGCTAAGCTTGCCGAAGAGAAGGCTAAGAGGATCATTGGAGAAGTATGAATTTCTACATATATATAGTTGATGTAAGGAATGTATGAAGCTGTATGAAGTTGGAGCCGCCCCTGAATATACGACGTTTATTCTTCATTTTAGAATGCTGCGTATTTTTGCCAGTCCTGGAAAAAATTCTGGCTTCCTGCGAAGCTGCATCAATATTTCAAAATTTCCTACCTATTTCGCTGGTGTGGATGAGGAAGTAATTGTCTCCTTTTCCCTCTCAGCTGACTCCAATTTTCCCTCACTGACATTTTCTCCAACTCTTCTGTTGCAAACTCCTTTCATTTCCTTCTTGTCCTTCACTCTCCTCCCCTGTCCTTATTTCTCTCCTTTTCATAGTGATACAGATTTATTTCCTTCTAAAGTCTGAACCTTCCGGCGAGATTTCTTCGCAACTTCGCGTATGTTTTCCAGCACTGATTTTTGCATCGAAGAGAACATTTTAACAGATGCTTTCAAGTATGGCATGTAATCGTAGAGAAAAAAATCTACATACAGTATTGTGTGGCTGTACCTACAATTTTCTTGTTGCTGCTGAAGGTCATAAAAGATGATTGGCACATCTAACTTTTTATCGAACAGGTGATAAGTTTTAGTTGTCAATCAAATGAAATGTTAGAGATAAAAATTTAGAAGCCTAAACCTCATAGAAAAACTAGTTTTTTATTCTTTGTCAAAAAGTACCTCCGTACCGCCGAGGGGGGGGGGGGGGGTATTTTGGTGTATTTAGCATTGAATTTGCGTTGGGTTGCAAAAACGATGCAGTATTCAAACCAAGACACGTACACGGTCGGGGAATAATTTGCTTTGGAA
>REGM01000163.1:658407-668640 GCA_004194415.1 Aurelia aurita | reverse complement strand
TATTATGGTGTATTTAGCATTGAAATTGCGTTGCGTTGCAAATACGATGCAGTATTCAAATCAAGACACGTACACGGTCAGGGAATAATCTGCTCTGGAAATATTATTATCTGTTGTTTTAAATTTCAATAATAATCTTTGCAAATGGCTGGAAACTGCATTTGAAATTACGTGCTGAAACGGACAATTTGATTAAAGGTTCCGAAACTTTCTTTAAAAATCATACCTGGTGTCCCAAAAAATGTTTCCTATTTCAACAGCTACAGAAAAACAACCATTGTCCCGTTTTGATAAATTTGAGCGGCACTCTTTCGCTTAAAGGCTAACTTGGATCAAAATATTTCCCCCCAATTTTTTTGCCGATTAAAGGAGCTCCAAAATGTGGATTTTCCGAAAACTTTCAGGTGGAAAAACCCTCGAAAAGAAAAAAAATCTAGAGATAAAAGTATGCTCCATGTTTTACATCGTAGGAGTGAAGAGCACACAAAGTTTTTCAATTTCATTGGTATTCAAACTCGGAAATGTGCAAAGTGCGGACCACTGGACCTTGTCTTAGGGAGCATAATTTTTCTTCAAACATCAAGCCAAATCATGTTTCACGAGCACAACAGACAAATATCATCCTTCTGGGGTCATGTTTTGGAGTTCAAACTCCGTGATGTTGGAATTTGTTAAAAAGCTCGATTTCTGTGGATTTTGAGCTGCAGGCTTAAAGGGCTCTGGTCAACCATCATCCTTTGCGTTCTTCAGCCACAATCTGTACGACTGCAGCCCCTCTTACAAAGGAGCGGCTGGTTGGCGAAGTGGCTCCTTTCACGCACACAACCCGGGTTCGAATCCCAATGGGGTCACTTTTCTTTTGGTGAATTTTTTCGTTCAAGTTCGTGCTGGTGGTGCAGTTTAATGATAAGATTTATCCTCGGCTATGAGAAATGAGAAAACGTTTATGCCGTTTATGTCACCGAGGATATCACTGTTTAAAGAAACTACACAGGCCAATTAAAAAAAATAAGAAACTACAATATCCTGTTGGGTTAAAACAGTTTATAAACCATTTCTATTTGCTGGTTTGATTCTCTCAGCCATCAAAATCTTAAACAGTTTTACTGGATTACTGTATTGAGTAGCTATGCGCCATCTTTTCTGCCTGGCAGAAACTCTTAATCACAGGGAAACAAGGAAGAAAAAGGCACAATGCATGGATGTTGACCAGGGCCCTTTAATGATCTCATTCATCAACTGTTTTTAGCTCTTTTCGTGAACTTTTCAGGTATTCTGTTTTTCAGGAAAATATTGGTAGAAAATCAAGAACTACATACTCACATCTAAGTTGGGCATTGTGTAATAGATTCCTGTTTGTATTTTTATTACCTAACACGTACTTTGACTTCAATTACAGATCAAACCGGAAACTTTTTTCTGGGACACCCGGTACTTTCTTAATAGGAATGATGACCAAATGTTTTCTTCTAGTGAAAGGTTTTTCTCATGCCGTCGGGATAAGATAAAGCTAGTTATTTCTGGTGTCTTATTAAGCCCTTTCTTTGTGGTAGCTTGATAAACTGGCAATCGACATGAAGCAATTACAAGAACAGGCAACAGCCGCTGAAATTTCAAGAGACAGCAGTGAAAGAACAGTTCGAGAACTTCAGAAATACATTGATGAAATGGAGAGAGTTGGTGTTCGACAATTGAAGAATGAAATTAGAACCTTGGAGAGAAAGGTATAGATTCCCATCGTTTGTCTTCATATTAGATATCAGGCAAAAATTTCCGCGAATAAAGATAATTAGATAGCAGCTCTCGTATTTGTTGGTTATACTTTAACGATATAGATACCTCTCTGTCTCCTTTGACCAAGGAGTCATGACATATGAAATTTTGCTTGACTTCTGTCCCGAAAATCTTCACCATAAGTTCACTGAAAGATCCCATCTTTCAGATTATAGAACCAGAAATCGTGGAGATCTGCAAGTTCCCAAAGTTAGGTTAGAATATGCAAAGCGAAGGTTCTACTTCTCTGGTGTCAGAAACTGGAATGATATCCCTGACAACATTCGAGAACAAGAATCAATCGCTCGTNATAGCAGCTCTCGTATTTGTTGGTTATACTTTAACGATATAGATACCTCTCTGTCTCCTTTGACCAAGGAGTCATGACATATGAAATTTTGCTTGACTTCTGTCCCGAAAATCTTCACCATAAGTTCACTGAAAGATCCCATCTTTCAGATTATAGAACCAGAAATCGTGGAGATCTGCAAGTTCCCAAAGTTAGGTTAGAATATGCAAAGCGAAGGTTCTACTTCTCTGGTGTCAGAAACTGGAATGATATCCCTGACAACATTCGAGAAGAAGAATCATTCGCTCGTTTTAAACAGGTTTTAAAAAGTATCTTTTGAACCTTCACGACTCAAACACAACTCTTTGGTAAACCAGCGCATTACTATAGTGTGGTTTTTCTTTCTCTTAAATATAAATTTATTGTTAATAGGTTGATGTTTACTAGCTGAAAGGGGATATCGTGCATAAATACTGATAAAATGAAAAATAAAACACGCCATTTTGTCAGCTGCAGACAGAAAGTTTATTATAACTGATATCGATGTTCTTTGTTTTTAGGTATTTGAGACTGAGGAGCAATTAGGTGAAGAGCGCCGCAATGTGGAAGAATTCCGCAAGTTATTTGCGAAAGCAGAGAAGCGAAACAGAGCAATGGAAAGTATACTTGAAGATGAGCGAAAGACATCAGAAATCTTGCACATTAGAAATGAAGGTCTGAATTCCAAGATGAAGAAAATGAGAGAAGCCGTGGAAATGTCGGTAAGTTAGATTCTTACAGATTAATACAGCCTTGTTTTGTGTATTTATAAACTATCTATAACGTCTGTGAAAAGGGGCAAAATAAGCAGCTTCAACTACAGGATCCATAATAAGATTTTCTTGTAAATAATAAATTAGTTTTTAATAGTTTATTCCTTTCACACGAAAGCCTCACATGACACCTTGATGATCCAACCAACCCAATGTAATAATGTTATATGTTACTTGTGGTTACTGTTAGGAACCTACTAGCATAACTCCTTAGCTCTATGTTTTAAGTGTAGTGCTGGATCCGTGAATGTGCAATGAAAGTAAGATATTCGAGAGCCAGACAGTACTCATTATAAGATCTCCAGCTTCAAAACTTTAAGCAGGAGTAGAGCTCTGTTCATTGTTTTATGTGAAAAGCTGTACCCCTCACTTTCCCATTTTCGTCATGTGCTTGTCAATTTTGTGTTGTCTTTGTTTTTCGTTTCTCGTTTGGCTGCAGAGAAGATGTGCATGTATACACCCTTTGTAGTATCGTCTGGTCTTGTTCTTTGTCGTAAATGTGTTGTTATTTTTAATCATAGTGTAATATATTCTTTTTTGTGAGGTTTTTTTTTCTTTTTTTTTATTAGATTGTAATTGTCCACTGCTCTAGAGATGAGGCAGGGAAATTTTACAAATTCCTTGCGTTCTATCAACCCTAATCCCGATACCGCCAATAACGAATCCCTGATTCTTTGGTGGGTGAGCTTTTTCTTTCACTGCGAGATGCATAATTGGGAGCATGGTAAAAGTTTCCAGCTGTGTCATCTCTAGTGCAGTCGTCTATTGTATTCACTGTAGAGTAGTTTTATTTTAGCGTAAAGTAGGGTACAATATTTGTGATGTAATTGAATTGGTTTATAAAAAAAAAAAGCTTCATTTAGTTACGCTCCCAAAATGTTCCGTCTTTAAAGGACAATTCCGCGGTTTGTAAAATTAATGTTAGAAAACAAACTTACCATCTCTTCAATCAAATGAGAAACTTTTTCCACATTTAGACTTGTGTTTCAGCTGTCAATTCAATAAACATCTTGGTAATTTAGGCCAAATGTCGCCGCCATTGGTCTCCATTTTTTCCACGACTACACAATAAGGAGGCTAGTCACGATTCAGAGGCGAGAAAACAATAGGGCAGCCTCATTCTCGCGTTGAACATGACGTCAGAACGCTCTGACCTTGTGCTTAATGACGTCACTACTCATTTGTCGCAGATTGCAAAACGTAATTTCGCAGAGAAAAGATAAAAAAAAAGTTGGGAAAAAGTACGATACAGCATTTATAACAATATAATCTTTCATTTATCATCAATGATACCAACCCCGGAATTGTCCTTTAAGAAGTTTCTTTGGAACGTGCTTTATCGTAATCTAAATAAGATTGGTAAAGTCATTAGATACAGCAGTTAAAGACGTTCAAATATTTTCCATCATTGTATCAACATTGGACAATTATTAAAAATCTGCTCTCTACTTCAGGAAACTGAAGCTGCTACATTACTCGCAAAGTATCGCAAATGTCAAGCCGAACTTGATGATGCGGAGGATCGTGCTGATGCTGCGCATTCCGCTCTGTTGATGAGAGGCAAGACTCCAAAGGCTGGTAGATCACGTGCAATGACGCCAGCTGCTGCGAGGTCACGAATGAGATCCCGTGCTCGTTCACCAGATCCACGAGATTACCGCGATTATGAATCCACTGACAGGTATGAATTTAAAAGATTAACTCCATGCACTTCAGCTGCATACGTGTTTGTTGCTACTGCCCAAATATGACTTGCGTTTTCCCAAATATGGCTCATGCGTTGCAGCATATGCGTCAANATTACTTGCAAAGTATCGCAAATGTCAAGCCGAACTTGACGATGCGGAGGATCGTGCTGATGCTGCGCATTCCGCTCTGTTGATGAGAGGCAAGACTCCAAAGGCTGGTAGATCACGTGCAATGACGCCAGCTGCTGCGAGGTCACGAATGAGATCCCGTGCTCGTTCACCAGATCCACGAGATTACCGCGATTATGAATCCACTGACAGGTATGAATTTAAAAGATTAACTCCATGCACTTCAGCTGCATACGTGTTTGTTGCTACTGCCCAAATATGACTTGCGTTTTCCCAAATATGGCTCATGCGTTGCAGCATATGCGTCAAATCTTCAAAAAGGGTAGTACTGCTTTCTTTGGACTGAATGGCTTGGATTAAGCTACTTTGCTATAATTCTACCGTTGGAGTTTTCTGAAATCTTCAATATTGTCAGAATTAGAAGGTTTTTCTTCTTTTTCAAGAATTCAATAACATTTTTGAAACAAATTCAAACCATCGCAGTTTCTAAACTTTTTGAAGAAACACGGAATAATTGTCAAGACAACCATAGTTTATGAGCCTACAATATGGTATCAAGCACAAGTCTTTCACTCTTCTGGTTTACGATTGAGAAATTTGATGACGCCACATCCTCGTTGCAATATAAGATGCGCTGTAATTTCGAAAATATTTAATATTTCTGAAAAGTTCAACGGTAGGATTATAGCAAAATAGCTAAAGTTTCTTTCAAGCCAATCAATCAAAATAAAGATGTAATACTCATTTACTCTAGCCATTTTAAAGATTTGACACCTATGCTCATTTGGGCAGCGTCACGAAAAACGTTGCAAATGTGAATCTAACTTTACAGTTCATGAGACAACAAGTGAATTTACTTTTTGATCAGAACTTTGCGCAGAAAAACATCGATGCACTTTGGCGAACAATCCAGCTACGATTCCTCGAACATTTTTAACAAGCTCTCTCAGAGCAACAAATGAAATCAGGAATGAAGATGCGTTATTAAAGTGCAGTTTTCACGACCGCTAAATTTGTCTCAATTTCTGTCAGTTGACTGTTCAGAATGTATTAACCACAGGTTGGCCTAAGAAAATTAACGCAACTTAACATAGCAGGACCTTCCCAGTGGTGGACACTAAGGGGGCGATGCGATGCGGTCGCCCCCCCCAATGTTGGGTGAAACAAAGACCTTTTCTTTGAAACAATGGAAGTAAACAATGCTTTTCAACTGAAACAATAGCTTCGCCCCCCCCCCAATATTTGGCAAAGTGTCCGCCACTGGACCTTCCTTGAAGGGTNCAACAAATGAAATAAGGAATGAAGATGCGTTATTAAAGGGCAGTTTTCACGACCGCCAAATTTGTCTCAATTTCTGTCAGTTGACGGTTCAGAATGTATTAACCACAGGTTGGCCTAAGAAAATTAACGCAACTTAACATAGCAGGACCTTCCCAGTGGTGGACACTAAGGGGGCGATGTGATGCGGTCGCCCCCCCCCCCAATGTTGGGTGAAACAAAGACCTTTTCTTTGAAACAATGGAAGTAAACAATGCTTTTCAACTGAAACAATAGCTTCGCCCCCCCAATATTTGGCAAAGTGTCCGCCACTGGACCTTCCTTGAAGGGTTTACAATGAATACAGAAAAGGTCAGCCTTAAAGTAAACCTCTATAAAATGCGAAACGGCATCCTGTCCTTGCATGTTTGTTTGTTTGTTTTTTGACATTTTTCCAGACTACTCTTAATTTTTCTCTCCTAGTGAAGATTGACTTCTGACTACTGAAGAGTTCCAAAGACCTGACTTTCAAGATTGCAAAAGGTATTATTCTAATCAATCACTGCTTCCAGCTATTCATAGCTGATCTCTTATTTATACTCGGATAACATTTTCGTAATGAGTCTATTTGAAGAGTGTGCTTAGTTATGTGAACTGAACAATGATAGTATTGGAGCAGCATTTAGTTGCTTCATCTCTCGATAATATATGTTGGATGAGTGACGAAAACATTCCCCTGTTAAAAGTTTATAAATTCGCAGTCATTTATTGGTTTAATAGGCAAATATTTTTGTTTATTAACCAAGACATCTCAATAGATTCAAATTATGACCCCGTTGAATCAGAATTTTTGTGCCGAAAGTATGAACCATTTTCCAAACCACTGAAAACAGCGACCACATTTAGCAGCTGTTCTACCTTAGTACTATAGCAAGAGCACATGATGTTGTCATCTTTGGAGAATTATAGTCTGTCTCTAATTAGATGTTAGGTGACAATTCCCTCGAACAAAAATTGAAGTAAGTATTTTGCATGAACAATTTTGCGTTATCGCAAATCTCACCTGACATCTAATTTGAGACAGACTTTAGGTACGAAGTCCTGAAGCGTAATACTCCAGGAATGACAATTTTGTCAGTAGCTATTTGAATTTGGTGCATCAGGAATGCAGTGTGTGCAAGGGAACATTTAAGAACAACGCCGGTTGTGTACTGTTGAAGTTCAAGGTGCAATCACATCTTTTAGTTGCCAAACGATTATAGTTATTTTCCCAGCCGTCTTACTTATGTCTCATAGTCCAGCTCGTATAGCAATGTGTAATATTCTGTGTGAGAGTGTGTTTAATGGACATACAGAAACTTCATATCATAGAAACTTTTTGTGAAACTGCGTGCCAGGAGATAATTTAATGATGTCTGTTCATGGCATCATGGAGTGGTGTGAAATAGTATTCTCTTTAATAATGCGTTAGATAGTATCAACGACTGTCGTTTCTGTACCTCCTTGAAAGATTCATTCGGGAATTTTTAGATTTGGAGCTTCGTCTGACGGACTGTATGAATTTAAAAAAACTCTTTTGTGTGTAGACTAAAATTTACTAAAAAGATGTTTCATAGTGCAGCAGCCATGTCGAGTACGTCAGAAGCTTCTCGAGCTTCTTTCAGAGGCAAGAATAAGTTATAACAGATCTTTTTGATCATAATTTTAACCCCTGTGATAGTCCAATAGACTACATCTGCAAACTGCCTTTCCTGAATGCCATTAGAAATCGTGGCCAACCTTGACTTCAAGCCGATATTTCATTTAGGAAAATTTCCCATGAAATGCGAATTTTGCTCGAGAAAGCGAGCTGTGACCAACGGACAAACCAATCAAATTAGTAGCAGGTGTCCCCAAAAAAAGTACTCCTGTTTAAAAAATCACTAAAACTCGATTATCAAACATATCATAAAATTCTCTTTTTGATTTGTTTTGTCAATGACCCAAAAATATTTGAAGATTATGAAAGTTTGTTTTCGGTACTTGAAGGTTGAAAAATTACATATTGCGCTATACTTTTTAAGCAACACAGTCAATCTTGCCTGTAGAGCTAAAATTTCCAGATTTTTTATCATCCTTGAAGTCTCCAATGATAGTGTGCGTTTCTTTCTATTATTTATGACCAAATTAAAAGCTTAATTTACGCAAAGAAATTGATCTTAGTATACATCCGTGCTTTTTTGTAGTATGATTCAAAACCAGGCAGCTCCAAAATGAGCTAAACTTGCTAATTTCGAAACTAATTACAAGATCAGCTATACATGGGAAAATAATTTGGTCCTTCGTCTACTTTTTCAAAAAAAGAGATTTGAAGATTGGTCTCGTAATAAAATTTTGGTGATTTTTCAAACAAGAATATTTTTTTCTGAGACACCCGGTAGCTTGTCATCACATGATCGATTCTCAAGAAATATTTTGCAGTTCACAGATGTTTATGTTAGTTCCGAAAGTGTAATATCGGCTTTAATGATCGGTCGCACAAAAGATGTTGGAAAGGATTTTTCACCATAATTTTTGCGTCTCACAGAAATTTGGTTGATTTGATCAATCAGTTTGTCATAGAATGCACGCGCAAACTTGAGCGTAATGGTCCATGGCAAGCATCTGACTTGTATCTAATTAGAAATGTTGCAAGCATTAACTTTGATAGCTGGAAATTTCCCTGCATCTGATTTTGCGAAAAGCATGAACAAAAGGCATGACCAGAATAGTAAACCATATCTCAGCTCTTTTCAAAAATATTTATTGCTCATTAAAAAATAACAAAAATCATAGTTCAAATATACTGGCTGCTTGGTTAAAATGTTATACACCAAAGGATTAGTTTATTTGCAGCATCGTGCATCATTTATGTGGGCCTCAGGCCCTTACGTGCTAAAATATCATGCTGATTTATAAAGTACTGAGTTTTGCTGGTCTATTGGTCCACTGCATAGATGGTGTCCTGCTCAGATTCACTTTCATCAGCTTGCTTATTAACTTTGGCCACGAAGTATCCGCCTAAAACAGATAGAGGGAGACNCAAAAGGCATGACCAGAATAGTAAACCATATCTCAGCTCTTTTCAAAAATATTTATTGCTCATTAAAAAATAACAAAAATCATAGTTCAAATATACTGGCTGCTTGGTTAAAATGTTATACACCAAAGGATTAGTTTATTTGCAGCATCGTGCATCATTTATGTGGGCCTCAGGCCCTTACGTGCTAAAATATCATGCTGATTTATAAAGTACTGAGTTTTGCTGGTCTATTGGTCCACTGCATAGATGGTGTCCTGCTCAGATTCACTTTCATCAGCTTGCTTATTAACTTTGGCCACGAAGTATCCGCCTAAAACAGATAGAGGGAGACATTAGTTTTTGATAGATGAGGTGAGCGATTAATTCTTCTTTCTGTCGTGTGTAGGAGAGTGATTTGTGGATGGTTTTGCACATAAATCTACCAAAAATGCAGACTTGAGGAGAGCAGTAAGCTGCAATAAACTGACAATGATATCCATGCTTTATTTCAACACAAAGAATCAGTTGTTCTTAATAACTATAATCATGGAGGGAAGAGACTGCCTCGATAGCACGGTTTCGTATGCGTAATGAATGAATTTGCCATTCTTGTTTTAAGTCAACCTGTGCGCTTTGGTTTGTTTACATTTACAGCTTGAATGATAGGCCGTATAAATGTTTTTTTTTTACAAATGCAAATAGCTTTGCACTGGCTTGTCCATGGACTTGCTACAAGTGCAACTCTCTTTTAATCCGAATAGTCCGAACAATTTGTTTTTTAGCCGGATTCTACACAAAGTACACTTTATCTGCAATGGAAGTGTTCGGATATTGCAATTTTGGAAACCAGTTATTTTGCAACCGAATTTGGCTGTTTAGCGAGGAAGAATTGAATATCGGCTAAAAAGATCCATTTTTTTTTATATTTAATCGAAAGATTCGGCACTTCATATTTTTGGCATAAAATCTGCAAAATATTTTATTTTAAGTGCCGATATTTACGCGGTTTTATCGGCTGTTTTTTCACAGCTTGCAGCTATTTAAGAGATTTCACTGTGCCGGAAGTTAACCGATCAATTTGGATAGTCCGTAAGAGGAGAGACTGGCCTGTAGCAAGTCCAGCTTTTCAATGAAATGATGAAATGCAACAAAATCTGAAATCTCGTTTCGTAATCTTGTTTCGAGATCTGTGATCTGTCCTTGTTGTGTAACCATGCGCAATCATCAAATTGATCATCAATCAAT
>REGM01000163.1:587231-657898 GCA_004194415.1 Aurelia aurita | reverse complement strand
AAACCATGACATCATCAGGATTCACCCTTCTTTGTTAATTTTAGCTCAACATTTACAGCCTCCCCTCTTTGGCTGAAATCTTCCATGGGATATACTGCTATGTAATCGCTGACGTATTCTCCTGGTATATCTTTCAGAGTTGGTAAATCACTTTCGGCTAACCCAGCTTCTTTCTTCATTATATTTTCGCCTTGCTCTATGGTTAATTTCTCAACCCTAACTGGTTTTGCATCTGTGTCGAGTTTTTCCTCAGGAGCTTCAGATTCAGCCTCTAGGTGGGAGATTTGTTCGACCCTAGAGTGGAGAAAATATGGAATATATTGTTAATGATATATGAAAGGAAATCTGAAATATGAAAAAGGAGAGCAAAGTTTACACATTTCAATGATTCTTCGAGACTCAAGAGCATTACAAATACATTTCAATGCCCTTTGGGAATTATAAACTGAGGCAGCCTAAAAATGAGAAGTCGTCCCAATACAGCTTTCTTGCTAGCATCATCCTATAAATAGGATTATCCATCCCTATTTTTATTCTGAGTTTCGTTCACAAGGAAGACCCAAATGCTGCTCAGGGTCCAGGTGCCCGAAGCATCCTACCTTCCTCTTAGAAGCACCCTGCTGTTAAAGGTTGCTATTTCCCTGGTAAACAAGCTGGGTAGCATTAGTCTGGTATCTGAAGTTAAATATCTATTGTCTCCTGGTCCCAAGTTTAGAATTGTTATAAAGAAAATATCTGAAAATTTTCGTTTCGTTTTGAAAGGTTGCTTTTTAAAGAGAATATTTTAACATGGTTCTTTTCTAAGTTAAGAACAAAACACTTCCATATCTTGCAATAACACATAAACATACCAGTCGTTTTCTGCAGTGACTTCTGTTTTTGATTTTTCATCCGATGCTTTTTCATCTGACGCTTTCTCCTCTGGCTTGGCTTCCCCCAGAGCTGCTTCCTCCTTTTTCTCTTCGCCTCCTCCTTTAACGATGATCTTTCCCTTTTGACTTCTATTTGAGAAATTATTGTTCCTTGTGCACATATAATAATATAAACCAGCTTTTGTTACTTTCTTTGGTCCCAAATCGAAGTATGGCGATTCATCATCTAGTGTTCCTCCATTTCGAGAATCTTGGGAGAAAATATAGGCTATTGTCACGAACAGAAATAAAACTTGTAAATGGATTTAGCAAGCATAGGGCTCAAATCTTTAAAAGGTGGTTGTAAAATTCTTTTATATTTTTCTTTAAATTAAATGGCTTGAAAGGAACTTAGGGTAATTTCCTGTAAATCTGCCGTGGGAATTTTTTGATATTTTGATTGTTTTCAAAATGGCAGCATTTATTATATTTGAGGCTGTGACGTCATCAAATTTCTAAATCGTAAACCCGAAGAGCGACAGATTTTTGCTTGCCATCATATTGTAGACATTAATAAACTATGGTTTTATTGGAGATTGTATCATTTTTCCTCTATTGATTTAGGATTTACGATGATTCTAATTTTTTCAAAATTTTCCATGAATTCTTTCAACAAAAATATGAACGCCGCCATTTTGAAAATAATCAAGATATCAAAAAATTTCCACGGCAGTCGATCAAGTTTATAAGCTTCACGTCAGACCTCACCTTGACTATGGTGACATTTTGTATCATAAGTATGATCCTGAAATGAGGCAAAGCTTCACTAAAAAGCTAGAGCAAGTGCAATACTCTGCTGCGCTAGCGGTATCAGGAGCGTGGAAAGGTACAAGTGGGCAAAGGATTCTCAAAGAACTTGGTTGGGAAAATCTTTACCAAAGAAGATGGTATCGACGGCTGTGTCATTTTTTCAACCTGCGTAAAAGTATGTCCCCGGCTTACTTGTTCAATNAAATTTTCTTTTGCTTTGCCTCTATAATTACCTACAAATAACGGTGTATTTAATGCCTATTGTAGGCTATATATGTACAATAAGGTAAAGATAGAAGGGTAGCAAAATAGCATGTATTTGTATTCAG
This sequence comes from Aurelia aurita, assembly GCA_004194415.1. Taxonomy (NCBI): domain Eukaryota; kingdom Metazoa; phylum Cnidaria; class Scyphozoa; order Semaeostomeae; family Ulmaridae; genus Aurelia; species Aurelia aurita. The sequence goes on along the minus strand of REGM01000163.1, from coordinate 655,908 downwards.
GCATCTACAGTATTTGTCCAACAATTGTAAACATTTAATTTGTTTTGTTTTGCTCAATACTTTTGAGTCAAGTCACATTTTGAAAAATTAATGTTATGGCTATTTATGACACACTTATTACAAGACATGAAAATAGCTTACTGATTTTTTGTTTGCCTTGCTCTCTGTTTGTATGATCTACCATTCTTGTCCTTCAATAGTGGGCCTACATGAGTGAGAACAGCTTTTTGAGTCATAGCTTTGTAGTCTTCATGTTGTGTCACACACTTTATTCTGCCAATGCTACCATCGAAGACTAATTTTCCAATGGCAGCTGGAACCTCACAGCAACATCGATACTCTCTAGCACCCATCAGTAGTGAATCATTGCATTTCTCGCAGGTACACCTATTTTTGAAAGGTAGAAATAATCAGACGTAGCTAGGACACACATTGCTCACGTGTATGGGCCTAAGTATTCTCACCTGGCCTAATTACAAATCCAAATTTTCTTTCATTATTTACTTTCTAGAACTATCAAATAAAAATGAAACATATCATTGATTGACTGGAACTGTATTCTCGAACCTCGCCTCAAGACTTGCCAATGGTATCCCGTCAATATCTTCATCTTCGTCGTGTCTAACAACTCCTTCCATTCCTTCGGGGAGAATTGGTTCATCTTGGTACGACACGATGCCACCTGCTCCCAAGTTTACCACTCCATAGTCTTCATCTGAATAACTCTGTGCAAACGATCCGTTGTCTGAGACGCTCCTATCATCATCATCGTTGCCGCTTTCAGACATCTTTAAAGTGCATATGAACCGAAATTGTTTATTTTCTATTTCGATAGAACTTTTCATTCTAATTCCAATGGTACACTCGGTTTTTTAGTCCGCCTTTTAATTTTGGAGATATGAAGCTCCACAAGTACACAAAATTTCTCAAAAAGTGGTACAACTCGAACGCGGTCAGACCGTTGCGTACCAGACCCCTGTGACGTTATAGGTTTGTCACTTTCAGCACGATGAGTGCAAAGACAGTAGTTTGTACTGGTTTGTGCGCTGTTCAAGGTGCAGAGAAGGAATAAACAGTGGTATTGTAGCCTGTTTTAGTGGAGTTTTGAAGACTTTAAAGCAACGCTGCAGCAGTGAATGATGTTAGAAATAATTGATCAGCTCATTTTTTAATCGAAATGGAGAAAAAAACATGTCAAAGGCATCGCTATTTGTTTGGTCTAAGTATGCAAGCTTGTTGTATGTATGTCTGGTTGATTGATTGGTTGATGGGTCAATCAAGAGCAAATCGTGTATCAATTCATTCACATATGCTATTCGTGATCCTGTGGCGTGTGAGCTTCTCTTTCATCACAAAAAGTATTGACGTTCGTTGTTCTCTTGTGCAAAACTTCACACTCTCGCCTCAATGGCAATTCACATGAATTATTCTCGACTTTTAATCACCTATGACGTCCCAAAAGAGGGATTAACATCAAAGAAAACAAATGTTTAGCTTAAGTGTTATTTGCTCTTTTCGTCACGAAATCAGTTCAAAGCCGTACTGTATAAAATCGAAACCTCGCGAGGATAGAAGTTAGTGTAGCCGAGGAGGCAAATCGAAAGGGCCTAAGCGCAGTTGACTCGAGAGGTACAACTATCGAGGCTGAACGCGATGGAGAAAAAGCAAGAAACAACGTCTAAAGTGCGAGGAGGAAAGTATTGCTGTGCAGGATTACCAAATAAACAGTCCTGTAAAAATACAAGTCAGATGCCAGGTATATCGATGCATCGTTTCCCGAAAGAGGCAGCAGTACGCAGGCAATGGACACAGTTTGTAAGGAGATACCGTGTTGACTTCAACCCATCAGCCTACACAGCTGGTCCTTTCTTATGTTCACAGCATTTTACCGACAACTGTTATTCGCGAAGAGCTATGTCAAGTTTACCCGAGTTCAACAAAGAGGGGACCAGGCCGAGATTGAATAAGGATGCTGTTCCCACAATTTCAAATGTGCAGCAACAGCACCAGGCAGCTGAGCCATCAAGGCGGGGGAAAAGTAAGGTGAGTCTTATGATATTTTCATATTTCATATATTTAGCTAAGGGGGGAGGGTGGCCCTTTAGCACAAGTGCTGGTTTTCAAGGGGCCCTCCCATAGAATAATACAAAAACCTAAATTACAAAAAATCATTAATCTAAAAACTACCAAAACCTATGTTACAATCTAAAAACCTATTCACAATGTTCAAAATCTACAATTAAAAGAAGAATAAGTCTACCCTAGATCATTTGTTTAAATAAACCTAGGGAGGACTATTCCTCTTGGCTCAGCTGAAAGACTATTCCACGATATCTCTCTTTATAATGTAGAGCTCCATGGGAAAATGCTGAGGGATACTAATAGCTTTGACCAAAATGTTTAATGACATGGTTTCTTCAAATTGTATAGTTGATCCATTACTATTATAGGTGGAAGTGACACAGATCATCTATCAACCAACATTTATAGAAATAGCTTCATGTCTAAAGATGCCCAAAAATTCCTAGATCTTTTTCTGACACAGTAACGCGAATTGCAAAGTTGTAAAGCTTTTTGAATTTGTCCTTTTAGCTGTTAAAAGAGGCAACCTCAACAACAAGTGTGCCAGAACTATTCGAGCCAGCACATGATCAAGAGTACAGCAGGGAAATAGGAGCAGCAGAACCTTGTCAAAGCACATCCATTGAAGGACGGGATGCAGATGAAGAAATGACTTGCGAAACTGTGGTCCTGATTGAGTCCAAGCAACAAGAAGTATCCACCGAAGCAAGCTTCAAATGTAGATCTTGTTCAAAAATCAAAAAGAAAAAAAGAGCACTTGAAAGAAAAAACAAACGCCTGCACAGAAAAGTTCAAAACTTGAAACAGAGAAATGTAGAACTGAAAATGGTAAGCATCTTTTCACAAATATTAAGCTCAGATTTATACTCATGAAATATTAAATGGTTTGTCCTTGCTTTTTATTTCTTTTCAGGTTTCTCATATTTTGTACCAGAAGCTAAGAATTTAACCCAGCACTGAAGTTTCTTAATTTCTTAGTGATCAAAAGAGTTGAATTTCTTATAAAGAGATTCTTATAGAAAATATATGTAGAATATGACAAGTCACATTTAGTGTTGAGCACTTCCATGCAAAGCCAAACAAAGGAGCTATTTTATGTTTTAGGGTGAGCACTTTTTTGTATGACTGCTCCTGAAACCTATGCTCATTCTTTGTTTTGTTTTGTAGTGTACTGTTCCTTGTTTCTAATTTCTTCCATGTCTGGTGTAGGTGTATTCTTGTAGTGTATTTGGTATATTGTTGATCTGTACATTGATTGTTTTATTTACTTTAGGTATATTGTTAATGTATTTGTATTCTTGGATGTATTTAGGTATATTTGTTAATGAAAACTGAAACTGAACTGAAACTGTATACTCCACAGTACGCTCCTTCACTCAGATTAGAGTTATTTTGTAGGGTTATCATTGTTTTGATGTGTATCAAAATTCAATTAGACATTTTCCTAACTTTTCTTTTCTTTTTTACTAATTTGATGTTTTGATGTGATGTGTTTAATTTGGTTGATGTGTATCAATCCTGTTGTTGGGAGGAGGTTACCATGCATCTCCGAAAAAGAGTTCACCATGCCTTAGGGTAGTGGAGCAATTTTAATGATCATCTTCTGGTGCAGTATTATTATTATTGGAACATGAACCTTGTATAATTTTAGAAATTGGCCCTTTTTGAACCTATGTGATACTTTCTGTACACCCAGAGAGAGTGAGGTACACACTAATATTCACTGCGTTTTACAAAATTGTCTACAATGGGGTGACAAATTTCTTGAAATCCTACTATTTAACAATGTAGATTTGCCTGTACATTACCACTGGGCCATGCATGCAGTTAAATGAGCTGGTGCGTATTTATTAATTTTTATACTTTTATCCTAGCAACTGAGAACCAAAGAATTAAAATCTTCAAAGAAAAATATAATTGAGATGGAGCCACTGCAGACCACAGCCTGTGACGAATCTGTTTTAGTTGAAGAGATCAGTGACACAGAAATTGATGATGAATCTGACGAGGAGCTTGAAGAGAGCAAAGATGATTTTGAGTTGTTTAGCTCGGAGAGTGAGGACTTTGATATGGAGGATGATGACAATGATGGAAATGAAAGACATCAGGATAACCATGTGATGTATGTACTATGATTTTCAGCATCGTATCTTTAGATGTTTTTAATTGATAGTTGTGATATCAAGAGGAATCTGCAGGGTCATTGGAATCCAACAGTATTTCTTTCTAACAGAGTGTAATTTATATAGAAAATAGGAATGTACTAAGGCATGAGAATGTTTCCCATTGACTCGTGAAACAGCGAATGAAGAGTTAGAGCATGCTACCCAAAACCACTTGTGAAACTATCCAAATAAGGACAGCCAATTATTAACCTAAACTTGACTGGGCTATACCTAGTGGTATCATATGAGATCATACGATACCAACGTGGCATCGAATGATGCCAATCATGTGCCCCCAGGAAAACCTGAAGGGGGATACCACTGCCACGCATAGTGCTCCTCCCCTGCAGCAAACATGCATACCAAAGGTATGAGAGTGCCAACCTAGGCCCAGCATGAAACCCCTACCCCTTATTTAGACTTACATTGAGGCTATGCCACAATTCCCACATATACAGCATCAATAATACTTGATGCCTAGTAAAGCTAGAAATGTTGTAAAGATTCTTATGTCTTCATGCATTTATATTTTCTAAATATATAACTGTTATATTGCTACAAACAAGGTACACACAGCGATGTTTTTACTGACTATTTCTTTTTGTCTTGACTACATCTTGTTGATTCATGTACTCTGTTCTTTCTTTTAGGTTTGATGAAAATACCAAAGTACAGAATGAACCAAAGTTCCTCGTTTTTTACAGCATGCTTGTCAATCTGTTTTCAATGTTTTGCTTTCGATGCAAAAGCAGCAAGCCAACCCTTGAAATATTGAAGAATGGTACATTGGTAACAGTGATTCAAAATTGCCAGACATGTGGTGAAAGATCATTTTGCTGGCGTTCCCAACCATTAATTCTTGGCCGTTATCCAGCTGGTAACATTCTTCTAAGCCTTGGGGTACTTTCTGCTGGTGCGTCTATCAGTAAAATGCTACTTGTATTCAAGCATGCAGGGATCAGTGCATATAAAGCAAGAACCTACTTTCTCCATCAAACAAAGTTTTTATTCCCTACAATTCTACGCCACTGGGAACTATATCGTGCATCATTGGTCAATGAAATGAAATCTTTCAAAGATATAATCATATGTGGTGATGGTCGATTTGATTCTATGGGGCACTCTGCCAAATATGGTACATACACAATCTTTTGCAGCAATATGAATAAAATTGTGCACTTTCAGATCCTTCAGGTAAATACTGTACCCTATGCAAAATTTACAATTATCCTTCACTCTCTTGATAGTGTTATAATGAGAATGTAGGGTTAAGTGCCTTATGGTGTACTTGGAAACATTTTGGTGTTTGTTTCTTCTTACAGTATACTCCATAGTATATCTATCTGAAAAGTTAAAGGCACGAAGGCACTTGCACCCTACCCTATCTACAGTATATACAGTATATATGTATGAATAATTTATAAAAATTGGTTTTAATTATTGAAAGCATGCTTGATGTGTTCATCTGACACTGGTCAACACAATAGCTGGTTATGTTTAGATTATTGCTTTGTTCATATTCTTCTTTCATCTCATTTGGACCACATTTTGATTTGATGTGATCAGTGTCGGTTGAAAATATTCAAAAACTGGTTTTTTACTCAATTCAATTTTAAAGAAAGAATATTGCACAACTATTAATTTATTTATAATTAAAAATCTTTCTGATATCTACTATGACGGCATTCACATTGACTTTTGTTTACATTCACTTTTTTCAATATGCAATGCAATTCATGGAATCTGGACTTTTAATGGAACAGAATAATTTTCCTAAGTGAATACAGCCATCTGCCATGGCATGGAGGCAATTGTTTGCATGAATATGAAAATATTTGTGGTGTTGTTTATCAAATTTCTGCTCATCTTTTAGTCAAACGAAGCTGGTGGGAGCTCATCCAAAATGGAGTTACTTGGTGTGCAGAAATGCTTTGGCTTTCTGGAGGAGTCAAAGGTACCGGTGGCCCAATTCATATCTGACCGTCACAGAGGCGTTGCAAAGTGGTTGAGAGAGTCATTGCCCACAGTTCAGCATTATTATGACATTTGGCATGTTGCCCATTCAATTGCAAAGAAGCTGCTGAAGGCTGGAAAGGAGAAGAGTTGCGAAAGGATAAATAAATGGGTCTCATCAATTCGCAACCATTTGTATTGGTGTGCAACATCAACAAAGGATGGATTTGGTGACTTAATACTTGCAAAGTGGAAGTCCCTAATGAACCATATGCAAGACAAGCATGAGTGTCATGAGGATGAGCTATTTAAAACATGCATTCATGAACCCTTAGAGGAAAAACGAAAATGGATAAAAAATGGTGAGTGTCGTACGTGTACTTTCACTTTGGCTGTTGAGTAGGACATCAGACAGTGTATGTGTCAAGGGGGTCATTTCAGGGAAATAATAACAATTGAGGATCAAGAAAGGGGCTGGAAACGATTAAAAAAAGGAAGACCCATTTCCCTAAAATGCATTGGTACAGAGCAGATGCACCTCTTATGACTTTCCTCTTTTTGGATATCCAGGTTTTTGATGAGGCGAGTTTGAGTTGTATGGATCCTTACGACTGCATTTTTTACACAAAGATTTATTTTGAACTATATACTTGATTTGTAGGAACCATTGCCTATGACAAAGTGAAGTCAATATTAATGAACACAATGTTGATTGGTGACATCAAGAAGCTATCATCAAATGCCCAAACCAGTTGCCTTGAAGGGTACCATTCCACTTTGAACCACTGGCACCCCAAGATGATACACTTTCCCTGGATGGGAACTGTCTGCAGGTATTTATGCAAATTTTTAAACCGTACTTACTGAGACTCCCCATCTTTGATGAGATATGGCAACTCTGATGATTTAGAACAGGATCACGCAAATATCATATTCAGTTTCCTTATAAACCATGTGTATTATAAACCAATTTGTTGTCTTGGTTATAAGAACTTCATTCTCTTTTAGGCACATACTGGCCATTTGCCATTTCAACGAAAACCTTGGCCGTGCGACACAGAAAAAGAAAGATGGTGAGGAAATGTTAAGGGTGACATATCCAAAATTTAAACTTGGTGAAGAGATTGTTCGAACCGTTCCAGTTGCCCCAACTTATGGTAAGAAAATTTTGAAAAATTGTAACCCAAGATATTTCTAGCCTGCTTGCAGCCCCAACACCCCTTCGTGGAGTTACTTTGCCCTTTCACCAGAATGCTTCATGACTTTTTTTTATTATGTGTCACAATCATGTCACTTCTCAAATCTTCGAATTTTGTACAACCACATAGCCTTTCAGTTAATATAGATGTAGGAAAGACAAAATTCAAGAGAAAAACTGAATTATGATTTGATGCAAAAACAGCCTTTTGATTTGATGCCATAGATCATAATTCGTAAAGTTTCCAAATATATATACATATACTTTCATACATATAAATTATGTACATACAAATTACAGACTATTGTTATCTTAATCTAGACTTGCCCCAAGTCTGTTTTTCTTTATTCAATCTGTGCAGGATAGTACTTCTGGTGTTTTCCCATTTCTCCCTCACAGAGGTAAGACCTCAAAGTGGTAACATGAAATGACTGTTTTTCATTGACACAACAAAATTTGAAAAAGACTTGGAGCAAGTCCACTTAATCAGAACAAGCACATATATAAACTTTTTAAATATATATTTATTTTCTTTACTTGTCTTACAGAATATGCAAAGACCATCTGTGATCTCTTGTTTTCCCTTCCCTTGTCTGAAATGGAGGCAATTCGTAAGAAATATTCTGCACATGCACCAAAAGCACTGACTGAACAATTTGAAGAGAGGCGAACAAAAGCAGAGGCTGTTGAAAGATTTAAGCAGAGGGCTCTTTTGGAAACAACTTTATATCCACCAGGTAACAAAAATTGATTACTGCAGATAAACAGCAATCCTTATTTTGTGCACCTTGGATCATCAAATATATATTTAACAGTATAATTGGCAAGATTTCATTGAAACAAAATTTTTTAGACTCACTCATACTCAAGTACAATGTGATTCTTTAGAAACATTAGCAGATATTTTTCAAGTCATGGCCTTTTTCCCAAATCTGATAAAATTGTGCAAATTTGATAGCACCAAATCTAGCATAATTTTCAGTCTTTCAGTGACCTTTTTGATTGACTATCAAACACTAATGGCAATTTCTGGTTTCTTTCAGAACAAGATCAACATGCAATGCAAATGGCTTCAAATGCAGCTGCTCCCAAGAGAGCTGCAGAAGCTGCAGCTGTACCTAGCAAACGAAGACAACCACGTAAATGCAGGACATGTGGAGAACCAATGCTGGGGCACAAAAAAGAGAGATGCTCAGCAAATAAAACTACTGAATAGATCCAATTATGTACCCAATTCTAATCATGTGACCATACTCCTATGAAATCATCTTTTCGCCCTTAGTGCAGAGATCACCTCATGCTTATCAGTTATTTGTGTTTACAAAGATTGCTCTGGAGAATGATAACATGGTTTGAATTGGGTAATAATCTTAGCTAATAACTGGTTATAATATAACAGATAATATGGTTACCAAAAACTCTATACAATTTACAAGATGGTGGCTGGGGCTCTCTTATTAATTTCAAGCACAGGGCTGTTTATGGCAAATCATAGTGCAATCGAAAATTCTCAGCAGTTTATTATACCCTTTGGAAGATTGAAGCTTATTCATGATTTATAATGAATCAAATTGTAAACTAGATCAGCAATCTGCAGAGGTAGCAAAGGGCCACTAATCTCTGTTCATCATTATTGTTAGAGAACCCCTCAAAAATTTATTTAAAAAAAAAGTTCAATGGTAGAACAAACACAGGTACAATTACAAAATGTCATTACTGGCGTTCATCAGAGTCCTTGTACCCAGTTTTTGCTGCATTCGTACTGTACTTTGACCGAATGTATTGATAGATACAGGATGGCAAAGGACGCGTGTTGTCCCACCCCAAGAATCCAAAAATCCACCGCACAACCCATCTGTATGCAACAGCTCTAAGATACCTGCATAAATTGAAGTAGAAATAATTTTAGCTTATATAACCTTTGTTTAGTTTCAACATATATCATGTATTTAAACCTTTGTTGACAGTTGATGCCATACCACATCATGTGTGGCAACTCTTAAAATTTTCAATGTAGATTCTTTCCTTGTGTCCTTCTCACTGTGGCTCTCACTCTGGGCAAGGAAACAGATGCCTGCACTTACCAAGGTCACAGCTGATCAAAAAATTTTGTGAAAAACTGATAAATACTGGTATAAAATTAATAGAAACCTCTGACAATTTGCAAGCAACATCAATCACTTTAATCCAAAGCTGACCTTCATGAAAGTATACACAGCTCAGTTATGCTGCCTTGAAAAGCATATTTACAAAAATTATAGTTCGAAATCCTCATTCACAATTGCAGCAAATCAGTTGGGGCCTGACCTGAGGTTTCCAGAAATTTTAGAGTGCACAAATGTTTGCTGTTGAATTTAGATTGGTGCTAAAAAATTCAAGCATCTCATCTACTTACTCATTTTCCGGGACCCCTGTTCGCCGTCTGTACAGCTTTCCGTTTTTTCCCCTTAGTAGAGGCCCTGCTAAAAGAAGCACTTCTTTGTTGACAACCGCTATGAAGTCTTCGTGCTCAGTGACACAGTTGTAGCGGTCGACACTGCCATCAAACACCAGCTTTCCATAGGCAGCATGAACTTCCTGGCAGCAACGAAACTCTCGGGCACTTGCAAGAAGACCTGCGGAACACTTTGTGCATTTACACCTGCGGAAAAATTGGAGAATTTCAATCAACTTCGTGCAAACCTCTCACATGAAACAACAGAACAACGCAAATTGCTTAGGCCCTTTATCATGGCGATTATGAAGCGAAGGGAGGACGCTTCTCCCTGGCCTAAACTAGCCACTGGAAGCATCAGTACGCTAACTGTGACGTTTGAGTAGCTAAGGAATTAGTGTAAACACAAGTTTAATAAATAGAAAGGACTCAACTCACCATTCGTTCACAGGAATTTCCCCTTCAAACCTTGCACGAAGATGGGAAGGTCGCAGACCATCCTCGTCCTCTGCATCATCGCCATGGCCTGCTGCTCCCTCGTCATCTGACGATGAATCATCTGAGGAGGCCAGTGGCTCGTTCTGGTACGGCACAAATACACCTCCATACGCTCCGACGGGTTCTTCTTCTGTTGATACATATTGGCTTGATGCACTCGAAGTAGACGTGCCCGAGCTCGACATCTTTGATACTACTGTAGCTCGTTTCCCCCATGGGATTCTTTAGCTTTGACTACGATCCTTGGCTACTGACAAACCATGTGACAAACCTATGACGTCGCAGCGCGCTTTCTCGTACCAGACCTCGGAACCACTTTTTGAGATCCAAATCGCAACTTTTAGAGCTTAGAACATAGCTACAAATAACTTTTCGAAACTCTCATGGCTATATTCGTGATCAGCGACCTCGAATTTACTAAAATCGAGAATAAAAAGGTTCGGTTCATATGCACTTTAACATACCATTTAACTATTCTACAAAAGAGTCTGGATCGAGCGACGAAGTGTTTCTACATAAAAATTTTCTGCAATATGTGGAAAAATTTCTCATCCAGACTCTTTTGTTTGCAAAATGGCTAAAAAGTCCCTTGTAACAATACGAACTCGTTCGGTTCACACAGTAGTGGATTTCTGGCTTATGCGTAGACTGATATCGAAATACTTTGATGAAAAGACGACCTTGACTGCCAGATGCTCTAGCTAAGTACGAATTCTTTATTGAATATTAGCCTATGGCAGAATCAAAATGTTCTATGATATTAAAGTATATCAGTGGGGTTAAAAGCAGCTTAGCTGGGGGGGGGGGCTGGAGCAATCTAAATATAGCCTATTGTATTTGATGTTCTTATACTAGATGAAAAAAATAGGAACATACTCTCGAGTCCGGAATTGTCTCCTCCGCTTATTCGCTTATTATTTGTTTGAAAAAATCTATCCAGGACATCCTTATTCCAGACTACCCAAATCTTGAGGTTCTTGAAATGAGAAACATGTGAAATCATCTTTCCTCAAATATAACTCGAGAATCCGAGAAGTCTTTTTCATCTTTAATAGTTTCTATGCTTTTTAACTTGTTTTTACAGTGAAAACAACTTGCGCGTTTTGTCCCATTACAGAACTGCAGATTGAATTTTTCACTAACCCCGTTTATTCCAGACTCTCCGTTTATTAGGATTCGGGAAATTTTCCACCCACCCTGGCTATTCTGGAGTCGAGTGTAGGCGGTACGGGGCCTTCTTCGAAATATTTAGAAATAAGAAGAATATGAAGTAAATTTTTACCTGACTGAGGTAGTTCATCTTGTGCTGTTGGAATATCTTTCTTACCAGCTGCAAAAAAATTGGAGGGGACATTTATAGAATGGAATGACAAATTTTCAATCAAGACATTTCTGGTTGTTTCATGCATTACTTTGTTGGCGTATGTGTATAACTTGCTCTTTTAAACTGCGCTTATTTCTAGTTTTTTTTTAAGGACTTTGCTACAAGCATTTACATCTAGAAGTAATGTTTCTTGTAAGATTTTTAGACTAAAAATATTCGGTAATGTGCACGGTAAATGATACGGTAATATGAGATGTTTAGACGAAAAATAAGTAAGTCGAAACCAACTAAAAACAAAATCTGATTTTCAAACTAAAAGCAAAATTCAATGGTCTGCTCTTCACAGACCTCATTAATGTGCGCTCGCAGGCACAAAATATAATTTCACATTTGTTGCTGGCATCTTTACTGTACTCAGAGTGATTTGATTGCAGGCACATTTTTCCCAATCATTTGCTCGCAGGCACAGAATATTTTTTATGAGGCCTGGCTCTTCATGGTGGGATGGCATTTTTAAATAGAAATACGTAAGTCGGAACCAACTGAAAACAAAATCGGATCTTGGGTTTGATTTTGAACCAAAGTTATTCTATGATCAATATATTTGGATCTGTCACTGGTAACAGAAAGTCGTCAGATAAAATCGAAAACAGAAGACGAAAATATTTGTTAACATTTGAAAATTGTGGATATTTTCGGTCCTAATGTTCTTTAAATCCAGAGGGTGTGAAAGTTCCCTTCAAGAGCTTAGAAAGAAATAATATAGGAAATTGAAAGTTATTATCTGCGCATGCTCCAAGGTCCAAGTCGTGTCGATACTCGTAGAATTTATTCAGGGGAAATCCGCCTTTAAACTTGAATCACACCAGAGTAAAAGCGAGTTAGAAATGCTTTAGAAATGCGATGGAAAAAAGCATTGAACTTAGGCTGTGTTTGATTGGTAATTCCAAACCTACCAAATTCTGAAAACAGTAGACTTCGCAGAGACGAAAATATATTTCCAAATCGAACACAAAAATCCTAAAAGCGGTAGGTTTTGAATTCACTATGGAAAATTTACCAATCTCTCCTAAGTCTGCCAAACCTTCCGCCTTTTGGAGCAAGGGTCAGAAGGCCTTCCAAACCTACAAATCAAACACAAATTCTGGGTCTACCAATTCTACCTTTTTCGGAATTGGTACCAATCAAACACACTCTTACTTTGGCCTCAATTTGGTATTTTATTGACGCCTTTGAAAGTATTCCAACGAATTTGGATTGAATGAAAAAGTTGTCCATTTTAAGGCGATAACTCACTCAAAATGCCTTTATACACTGTATGAACCAAGCTTTAGTCCTGAGACAACATTGAATTTTAAATAAAGCTTACGAGTAGATGCAGAAAAGACTTCGACCTCACAGAGAGTGAGATAGTCAGTTGCTTTCAAAGTGACGTAGACAAATCTTCCAGTCTTCGGTGCAGCACAGACAAGATCCTTTGATTCACCACGGCCTAAAGCATCTGGATGGTATATGCATCTGAAAAATAGAATTAGATCAAAGGTGAACTTACGGGTGACACCTCAGATAAGGTTCTGGAAACATATCATTGGCCCCAAAACAGTAGACTTGTACAGTTTGGAGGACCCCTTGAAAATCAACCACTAGGTTTAAGGGTCACCCTCCTTAATAAATTGAAATATATGAAAAGGAATACAACAACTGCTAAGCCATTTGAGTATCACGAATGAATTATTGCAAATGAGCGTCCCGGAATATCCAAGCACTGCATTGGGGTCGAAAGCAGCATTGCATTATGGTTGAGCATGAACCGTGCTGTACCGAAAAGTACTGTACATTCGTTCTCTGGGGTGATTGACACGCCAGGATAAAGCGATAACCGACTGCAAAGAAACAGATTTCTACGGTCGACTAGTCAAGCCGCTGATTTAAGTAAAGCAGATCGCAAAAGAATCCCGAAACGTAGATAGCTAACTCAATGGTGGTGCATCAGTATATAACGAATACAGAAGGATAATGTAAACATCTGCTGCCAAAATTATATTCATAGAAACTCCTTTGTCTGTAATAGCTTATCACTTTATGCTGGCGTACATTCAAAAGCACTGGGTGCTACTTTCACAAAAGCTGCCCTTGCATATTAGTGCAGCATTTTGTAACACTTACAATGCATTTGCTTGTGGATTATTATCGACATCTCCAACTCTAACTTCAATCTGTTTCAATCTAGTCCAGCAACAGTCTTGTCTATTCGTAATCCTAACTTTGCTGACTTCCTCTTTCTTTCCCAGATCCACCCTCCACCAAGGCCCATTTCGACGGTGAGTGTGTGTGCATGACCTGCCCCCCCACTGTGCCTCCCGGTTACCATCTACAGCTCGAGAAGGTGTGCCTCCACAGCATGTTGATGATTGTGTCGTGGGTTTTCCTAAAGCCAGGTTTGCTACAAGTGACGAAAAATATATCTGATCAGTAAACTGTGGTAAAGGAACGTCGTACCCAGAAAAACATCCTGGTCGTGGAAAGTGATTCACCGGGGAGCTCTAATTCTGTAACGAGGGTAGCATAATTCTCAGCGGGGAAATGGATCTGCGTGGACATAAACGCGAGGACTGGGTTTCTACCGTTTGTGGCTGAGGGTTCACCCTGGGTACCAGAGCCTGTACAAATTGGACTAGAGCTGCGAGACATTGTATATCGGGGAGTTCACATCTTGTCTGGGGACAGATTTTGCTTCATTATGTTGACAGGGAGAATCACGGTGTAGAATGTGCTGGGGCACTTAGGCAGACGTGTGTAAAATATACGTTGAGATTGAGAAATATCGGCCAACTCGAGAATCAAACCCACGAGCCTCCGGTCCAGCGCCATAGTGACCGATATTTTTAGTAAAGGGAAAAATATTTAATTAGAACGGCTTTCAATTTTGCGGGAATTTGTGCTTTTAGAAGCTATCTGGTTTTGACGCATACTCCGAATGATTATCAAATTGAATTTTAATGCCGTGCTGCCACTTTAATTGGTTTCATATGTCCTTGATGCAGCTTTTATGTCATGTGGGACTCGAACTTTCATATGTAATCGAACTTTATAGATTTCTAGCTAGAAATACCATGTTTTGTAAATACTATTGCTTAAAAAGTAAGGTTTTTCAAAAGTGCAAGTTTCTTTGATTCACCCGGTATGTTAGAAGAAAAATGTTTTATATACCGGGTGAATCAGAAAAAACGTGGGGTGTTTGCCAATTTGTTATTGATGCAGTTTAATTTGCAAATGCGTTTCTTTAAAGTTCATTGCACAGAAAAAAAGCTAACTTAGTTATGAAAATTTGCTTGGTCGAAATCGGTCTTTCCTTTCATCATCATCATCATCATTACTTTATTTAAATATATCAAGGCTAATTACATGAGGATAAAAACACAAAAGTCTATCTTGTTAGGAACCCAACCTGTGGTATATATGCTTTGCAAAGCCTGCAGTTGCACTTATCACCTTTCCAGCACCTTATTTGCTTTTTAAAAATTGGAAGGGTGCTAGAATCTTTTATCTCATGTGGTAATACCTGCCACAATCTATTTCCAAGGAATGCTATAGTCTCGATTCCAAAGGAAGTAGTGCGTACCTTTGGAAGCTGCGCGTCGTTACCATGTCTTAGGTTGTAACCAATGTTTCGCTGCATGAAAATTTCCTTCATGAAAGTTGGATTGAGATCGAATTTTGTTTTAAAAATTTCAGTCATAAGCAACTGCAGATTTCTTATATGGATGGGCACCGAATTAGTTTGTTCCAAGAGAAAACCAAAATCATGTTTGTAATCTTTCTGTGCGATGCGCAGTGCCCTTTCGTGGACATGATTGATTCTTTGATTCAAGGTTCTATCGCAGAACATCCAAACAAGTGGACAGTTGCTAAAATGAGAAAGTACAAATGCACGCATTAATTGCTGCAATTTTTCTGTGCCCATGTAACAGGATATCCGGGCAAGAGCATGAAGTTTTTGGCTGGCTTTCTTACAAAGAGTTTTGACATGTTGTTTGAAAGATAAAGATCGATCAAAGGTAATACCAAGAAGATTCTCCCCTGTTGTTTCTTTCAGACAAGCCGCTCCTATTCTGATAGATACTTCGTTTTCTTTTGCACCAAATATCATTAAATGGCATTTATCTTCATTTAGCTTCATTAGATTGTTTGGAAACCATTCAGTTAACTTAAGGGCATCATTCTCTAGATGCGCAATGACATTTTCGATTTTTGGACCATACGCATAAATTGTTGTATCGTCCGCATAGTTACAGATTTCGGTTTCCTCTAGGAACATAAACAGGTCATTCAGGTATATGTTGAACAAAAGGGGGCCCAGGACAGAACCTTGCGGTACACCTAAGACGGTTTTTGTCCACGTGCTGAATGAACCATTGACTTTTACCCTTTGCTTCCTGTCCACGAGATAGCTATGGATGAACTGCAATGCAGATCTACTGAAACCATATGCATTCAACTTTGCAATTAATAATTCGTGATTTAGACAATCAAAGGCTTTCGAAAGGTCCGTCAGGACGGCCCCTGCGACGCCCCCGCTGTCCAACGACTTTTTGCAGGTTTCAACTAAACGTAGAAGTGCATGCTGTGTACCATAGCCCTCTCGAAATCCACAGAGGAGTGGAGACAAGAAAACTTGGACAAAAGGCAGCATTTGATCTTGCATCAACCTTTCGTAAATTTTTGACACTGATGGCAAAACTGTAATGGGTCTGTAGTTCTTCTTCGAAAAAGCATCCTCCTTTTTAAAGAGTGAACTTATATCTCCAGCTTTCAATTCTTTGGGAAAAGTACCCTTGGATAAACCAGAGTTGAACAAATTTCGAATGGCAACAGAAAATACATCAGAATTTTCCTTTAGAATTTTTGCAGGTATGCAATCAACTGGAGAGGCTTTGCTCGGATTAAGCTGTTTGATTTTAACAGCAACTTCTTCGATAGTGACCTCTCTGAATTCAAATTTGTTGGAAAACTTAGCATGCTCATTTATTTTGCAAATACTTGGATGAGCTTCATATTTCTTAACAGATTTGTCAATGGGATCTAGTATATCACTTGTTGGGAGCAAAAGTGAGTCATTTTTAGAGATCCCTAGGCTGTTTGTAATATTTGCAAAGTAATGGTTAAAAATCTCTGCAATTTGACAGTCCTGACTTATCATTTTTCCGTCTTCGATCAGAGTGATGGACGAATTTACTTGCACTTTGTCTGAAAATAGTGGCCTTACAGTTTTCCAAAACTTATGATTATCTGTAAGATTATTAAGATCAATATTCTTATAGTAATCAAATTTAGCCCTTCGTAGCAATTTCACACATTTGTTCCTCTGCTTTTTGAACGATTTAAGGTTCTCTTCAGTTCTATTGTCGTTATACCTATTGCGAAGCTTGGTTCTATGCATGTTTTCTTTACGCAAGGCTTTGGTCATGAAAGGTCCATCGTTTGCACGAATGTACTTTTTCTTAACGGGTGCATGTTCATTCAGCACGCCCATGACCACAGCTTCAAAAGCACCATAGTCCTCATTCTCACTTAATTCAGGTGAGAGCATATGCAAAAGATGAGCTTTGAAGGCTATGGCGCTAAATTTGCCGTAGTCCCGATAGGTGACTATCTTAGGCCCCCTTTTGACAAACCCACCCTTCAAAACGGTGACAATCATGACATGAAAATCTGACAGTCCAGTTTCTATCGTGACAGTGTGCTGAAAACTTCTCCTTTTATTAGTTAAAATTAAATCAATACAGCGGGGATTGTCAGACTTGAAACAAGTTGGGCTCCTAACAAGACTACTTAAGTCATAATTTTCGACGAAAGCACTGATAACGGCTTCGTCTATTTCGCTGTTAAAATCTCCTATCAGAATGAGATTTTCGTATTTTCTACAATAATGGTCGAGCACCTTACCAATCTCCGTAAAGAAGTACTGCTCTGGTTGTGAAGGGGGGCGATAAATCGCAAGAAGAAGCCATTTCTGTTTTTTAAGGTTAATCTCTATCATCCCGCATTTAATATCGTTAGGAGCTTGATATTTTGTCAATTCCTAGACTGGTGCACGTTCTCTCACGTAGATTAAAAGACCACCTCCATTATGATTGCGATCATACCTAAATGGCAGAATTACGTTCCAGAATTACGAGCGATTTTAGTAAAATGGTGTTTCGCAAGATTGCTAAACTAGGCCTTGAATTTGAATTTTCATGCACATGTGACCTTCTGTTAGAGCACAAAAGAAAGAACTAATGTTACTTATGTTGTATCCCTTGGGGACTAGTCGTTTAAATTGTCATTGTTAGCAAGCTGAAAGTTCTTTTACTAGAGATAATTTCACCAAAATGGCTTTATCACAAAATTTCAAATAAGAAAAGAAATGACCGATTTTAACAAACTAAATTTATATAACTAATTCAATCTTTCTTCTGCTATATAAACCTTCAACACTCCCGATTTGACTTGTTTTTCACCAAAATATGGCTTGCTAAACGCCCCACGTTTTTTTTCTGACTCACCCGGTAGATCTAAAAAGGATCAATATCATTGTCAAATTTTGTTAATTTTTCAAACAGGGATAATTCGAAGAATAATAAGAAGTTGCTTACCTGAAAACAGTGATCGTGCTGAAAGAAATGAACGAACAGATGCGATTAGATTTACTAGAAACCAATTGTATCAGGACTATTGCAATATGCTCGTGCAATAGCATATTCAATGCAAACAAAATAACTGGCAAAACTTCTTGCCTAACATGGTTAGTGACATCTGAGATAATATAAGAACCATAGCAAGCTAGCTTGAAACTTTTGTTCTATTTCAAGGTTTTTAGTGTGTAAGTACCTCCGAATTTTAAGAATCTAGAGGCTAAATTTTCTTTCTCTGTCCTAATCAAAACAAAACTAACAGGTGTACCAAAAAGGAAACAGATTTGGCCGGGCCTAGCGATGAGAATGAGTTATGTTTCAATGGTTCATAAGAGTGTGCTTGTAAATTTTAGTTCTTATATGCAAATACTTCTCTTTTGGATAAAAGAATACTTACATCCTGCACCAGTAGCAGAAATGACTTCAACCTCACATAGAGTAAGGTATTCTCTTGCTTTTATTGTAACATAAACATATCTTCCTTTCAATGGTTTTTCACATTTCAACTCTCGTACTTCTCCTTTTCTAAATTTACTTGGGTAGAAGGCACATCTGAAAATAGAAAAAAGTACGGAATGATTACAAACTAATTTTGGGTTTTTGGTTTATCCCAAAAGCCTTCTTATTCCTTTCTAAATTGAGTTTATTTTACGCTGAAGATACGCTCTATATTCTCGTTCAAATTCGTTTAAATATTTTACAGATGTATTCATGCAATGATTTTAAATGTAATGAACATTTAATTCAAAGTAAGGGAGAGATATGATGTCTTGGCTATATGACATTTAGGACAACCACGTGATTGATGATGTGTAAGATAGTTGATTTACAGTTCAGATATAGATAGTTCAGTTTTATGTTCAAGTTGTTACGCCATGAGTTCTTCATTTATCGCGGTCTAAGGCACCTAGTCTAAGATACACCTATACACTAGAAACATTACAGAAGGCACATCTAAAATATAAAAAAGGAGTAGGTGTACTGTGCCTCTTCCTTGGAAATGTTAGACATTTTTCCAAAAGAGCCTAGATTGATCCAGAAAAAGATTAAATAGGTCACGGGTCGGCACTTGATCCACCTTTATACAAGGGTATGTCCCCGAGAATTTTATGATCCAAACACCCTTCCTTCTGATGACGTCATACCCTGTTAAACAATAGATTTTCAAAATATTTCGCACCAAGACCCATTTTTAAGGGACATTTTGCCAAAATCAGACCCTGCTTTAGGGACTTTTACCTTGAGAAACCCACCCTTATGAGGGGCGCATACCTGTCAGTGAATATTATTGAGTACTAATGAGTACCCCCATCCCGGGAAAAAGGTTTTCACACGTACAATAAATAAACTTACACTGGATTAGCTTGTGGGTTGTTATCAGTATTACCAACCCTTACTTCGACTTGTCTCAATCTGTCCCCACAGCAATCAGCCCTGTTCCAAATGCGAACAACCTTGACATCTTCTTCTACCTCAAGGTCAACCATCCACCAAGGGTTATTCGTGCGATATGTATGAGTGCATGAACCCGCCCGATAGTTGCCATCTCGTTTGCCGTCAACGGCTTTGAAAGACGAACCGCCCCATCCAGTTGATGACTGCTTTGTTAATCGTCCACGCGCGAGGTTCACTATCAAGAGGTAAATTTCAAGTTCAGTAAAAGTTCGTCAATACTTTGTTCGCGTCACATGATTACGAGCTCCTTGTCAGAACGCAAGCGAAAATGAAAACTTCTTAGATGTTTGCTGGAAGTGAAAAATCTAGATACAAAAGAAGGGGACAATTGTAACAGTTGAAAGATCGATCGTATCGTCTAAGATTTTAATTGATTGTTTACCGTAAGAGCTCTACTAAAAACCCGCGGGCGGGGGGCTTATTTAATTTCGGAAACTCGAGAGGTATTGATATTAGTTTGCGAAATGCAGCCACTGATCTCTATATCCCCAGGATGACAACCTGCAACGGACAGAAAGCGATATCTTTTCGTGGTGCAAAAACTTGGAATCAGCTTCCCTTGGAAGTAAAACAAGCAAACTCGCTTACTTCTTTTAAAACCCATCTAAGAAGGCATTTGCAGGCTTCCGTTTAAACATTTGTTGGAACTTTAAGTCCCATTCACCAGTTTTAATTTTTACTAGGTTTTTTATCACGTGTACTTTAGTTAGATGTTAGCATTTGTAATGAATTTTGATTAGATAAAGTAAAATATTTTAATTTTGTAAGTTTTTAACACGGCCCCCTGTAAAGCAGTCTTTGATTGATGGGGCCACCGTGTATAAATAATTAAAAATGAAATGAAAAAATGAAATGAAAAATGAAAAGGTAGGCTTAAAAGAAAGGGGTGCTTATTAGAGAGGGGAGCTTGTAATAAAATCAAATGTCAATGCCATAAAGGATAGCTTTTTACGTCTTTTATCTCATATTTTTCGTAATCAACACACAATTTTGCGAGTCAAATACACAAATTCAACGCAGTTTGAATCTAAAAGCATATGAAAATTAACGTTAAATTGTGTTAGCTAAATAACTGGAAATTTTGTGTAACCTCTTGCATTGGATACTAGAGGGGGCTTAATAGAGAGGGGGTCTTATTTAAGAATTTGGCTTAGAATGGAGGGGCTTATTAGAAAGGGGGGCTTAAAAGAGCTTTTATGGCACTTGAAGATATTTAAGATTTTGCATTTCTTGGGATGAAAATGATCTTGGTTTCAATCACGAAGAATCTTTTTTCGAACAGAAAAATGCAAAGTGAATAATTTATGCTAAAATCGTATTTTTAGCTTGTTTTTTCTTGGCATTGGAGTCAGTGTTACAATTGCCCCAGTTGTCTCCGGTCTCCACAAAGTGGAGGATTGAAGATTTCATTGTTTCCGTTTTGAATTTTGGCTAGTCTGCACTTTAGCGGACCAGCTATCGACAAGTTATGTGTCATAGGTAAGGGTTAGGGCTAGGTTTTGGAAAAGGGGTTTTAGTTAGTGTTAGTTAGGGTTTAAGTTAGGGTTAGTTAGGGTTAGTTAGGGCTAGTTAGGGTAAGGTAGGGTTTGGTTAGGGTCAGTAGGATATTTGGTCAAAAACGTTCTTAGAGATATGACATAAAGTTGGTCCGCTAAAGTGTAGTCTTCCCTGAATTTTTTATCTGCAATCTCAATTTTGTGTACACTTTTTCTAAATTTGTGCGAATGACACGCTGCAGTTTCTTTGTGGATGAGATTGCTTTACAGAGTGTTTCAGAAAAAATGCAACCCAACTATAATTGAAATTTTCAAACAGTAATAAGATTTGAATAGATTTACTGCATATTGTCTGAAAGCCCAATCGATCTTCTTTCCAATGATATGCAGTTTGGATACATTGGTGGAATTATTTATCATTTAATTGATATTTTAGTAAGTATGGCCTATCTTAGATGCAGCATGCTGTAAGAGCAAAATCAAGTCCCGTTTTACCGTAAAAAGTTACAAAACAGATTTCGTGGAAACATTTAAGGCCAAGAAAGCACTTGAGGCGAACGAAATCATACTTACTCCCATGATACACATATATTAAAAATGATAAAATATGCTCT
Source organism: Aurelia aurita (assembly GCA_004194415.1). Classification (NCBI taxonomy): domain Eukaryota; kingdom Metazoa; phylum Cnidaria; class Scyphozoa; order Semaeostomeae; family Ulmaridae; genus Aurelia; species Aurelia aurita. The sequence goes on along the minus strand of REGM01000163.1, from coordinate 634,012 downwards.
CACAAAGATGGGGTTTCGCCTATGTAAATGTCCTGCCACTTTCCTGCATCTAAAATAGGCCATACTTACTAAAATGTCAAATAAGTGATAAATAATTCAATTAATGTCCCCAAGCTGGATATCATTGAAAAGAAGATAGATTGTGCTTTCAGATCGTAAACGTCAAATTCATCCAAATATTATTATTTTCTGAAGAATCTCGAATGAAAATGGGTTGCTTTTTTTAACACCCTGTATAACTGAAGTCGGTCAGCTTAGTGTATGTAATATATATTTTGTAGTGATTGTGGATGTTGATTGAGTTTAGCCATGATAACAGGGTGTAATCCTTACCTCCGTCTGTGAGAATTGGCATCACGACTGAAAAGTAAGAAAATAAAAACTTATCAAGCAACTCACTTTTTATATACCGGGTGTCCCAAAGAGAAAATTTTACACTTGCTGATTTATAGCTCTACAATCAAGTTACCTAAAATTATAAGAAATATAGCAACATTTAATTCAGCCATTGATGGTCGACGCAAACTCTCGGCGTCAGAATTTTTCAGACTTGTATACAGTTTTTTTGGGACACCAGGTAGGCAGCTCGAAGGCAGTTATTAGTAATTAGCTTTTTAAAACATTTAATAACGACAGCTTAGTTATGGATGAACCAAAACAGGTTGCAACGTTTTATGTTCCATCTTAAAGCTGCAAGAAGCGATAGCTGTTCAAATAGTTACTTTCACCTTTCCAAAAGCCTAATATAGGTTTCTATAAAATTGGTCGCCACTGCAGCTTTAAACCTTCAAAGTACCAGGTGTCCCAAGAAAGTGCTCCTGTTTGAAAAATCACCAAAATTTGATTGAATGGCCGATCTTCAAATTTCTCCTTTGGCAAGTAGATCAAAGACCAAATTATTTCCCAGGTATGGCTGATCTTGTGATTGATCTTAAAATTAGCAAATTTTGCTCTTTTTGGACTGCCTGTTTTTGAAGCATACTGCAAAAAGCACTGATGATTACCAGATTAATTTCTTTTTGTACATTAAAGGCAGTCTGTCCCCTCGATAATTTGCTTCATTCAAACAAAGCAAAGTCATTCATGCATAATTTTCATGGCCATGAAAATTACGCTTGACTAACCTTGCTCTCTTTGAATAAAGGAAATAATCGTAAATTTGTGGAATATTCAATAGAGATCTTTATCAAGTTTTTTCATTCATCAAGGGGACAGACTGCTTTTAAGCTTCTGGTTTGGTCATAAATTTCAGAAAGAAACGCAAACTATCATTGCNCCTGTTTTTGAAGCATACTGCAAAAAGCACTGATGATTACCAGATTAATTTCTTTTTGTACATTAAAGGCAGTCTGTCCCCTCGATAATTTGCTTCATTCAAACAAAGCAAAGTCATTCATGCATAATTTTCATGGCCATGAAAATTACGCTTGACTAACCTTGCTCTCTTTGAATAAAGGAAATAATCGTAAATTTGTGGAATATTCAATAGAGATCTTTATCAAGTTTTTTCATTCATCAAGGGGACAGACTGCTTTTAAGCTTCTGGTTTGGTCATAAATTTCAGAAAGAAACGCAAACTATCATTGCAGATTTGAAGGAAAATGAAAAATCTCATAATAATTGCTCTCAAGCAAGATTTACGATGTTGCTTACCGAGTATAGCTCAAAATAAGGTTTTTCAACCTGTCATTTTATACCCTTTACGTAATGAAAACAAATATTTTATCACTTTTAAATATATTTGGAAACATTGAAAAAACACATCAAGAAGAAAATGTTATGATAGGTTTGATGATCGAAATTTGGTGATTTTTTAAACGGGACTACTTTTTTAGGACACCCGGCAGCATAATATGCTAATGTTGGTTAAACTGTTAGCCCAAATTCTGTAAAAAGAGAAAAACTAAACTAAAAACTAACGAAAAGAGAAAGACTAAGACTCGTTATTCGTTAAGGGATTTTACCAAGGTTAAGAGAGGTGCAACTTCGCGAGTTATTTCATGCTGAAACTTTTACCCTTTTCCTGAACTTTTATTCAGAAAAATTGTTCTGAAATTAGATATTTCTAAATGTTTGCCTTACCTCTTAAGAATGCAAGTTTCTGCAGATCCAAATTGCCAAATCCAAGGAAAGGATCGTTTTTCAACAAGTCAGGGTAATTTCTTCCAAGATGACCATGGGTTGTCGCTGCTTTTGGATTTCCTTCCGAATACGTTTGGTTTTTCAGAAGAACAACGTTTGAACGATCAGTGCCTCTTTTTCCTTCTCCAGCATTGTTGCCAGGGTTGGTGTTGGAACCTGTCCATCTGGAAGAAAGTAGACGAGGATTGTTTAGAGTTGCTACTATCTAATTGTATACACCATTTCGGAGTTCGCGACGCCATATTGCAAGTGGGGGCAAACAAATCAAAATTTTCAATGGAGGCCTATAAGAAATCGCCGCGTGCGACTCGGAAAGTTTGTTTTATTTAAAACTTTGAGATTTATTCAGGCAAAACTTTATAATTTTTAATTAATAATTGCTTATAGAAACTTTTTGTGTGATATTTTGGAGAATTTAGTGTATTTTTCAAGTTCAAATCGAAGAAAGTGTGGAGGGTACCAGGCCAATTCTATTGTTCTCTGACAGCCGCGGAGCGGCAAACTAACTAAAATTCCTGGTGAGTACAGAGTACAGTTCTTAAACCTACGTAATGAAACCATGTTAATATGCAAGAAAAGAAAACATAGATTCATATTGAAATTGACTAAAAATGAGAAGATTTTAGGTCATATACCACTGAAATTTCGGAATTTAAAACAGTTCGCAGCAGGCTACAATTGAAAGTTTGCCCCACTTGCGACATCGCGTCGCGAACTCCGAAATGTTGTATTTGTCTTTAACGACGAATAATATATCTTTGCAAAAGGGAATATCAGGTGAATTGATACGAAATCATTTTTCTGGGTCAATCCGCTTGACGGCTGGGCTACTATTATTTCCAAGGATTTCTATAAACTTCATTGTGACGTCACAACAAAATGATGCAGACAGTTAAAAAGCAACATCGAAATCTGGTATCTGCATAGAAAGTTGGCCTAAACGACTGCAAGAGAACAAAACAGGCAGAGCAATAGACAATAACGCTAAAGATGGCGGCACCAAAGACTCTGTTGTGCTTTGCTGCAAAGCATGCTATGCTGGTAAAAATCTCCCTGACGACCACCTAACGACGTAAAAATTTTGGTCTGGCTTGAATTCGAATCAACCTTGAATTCGAATGCAACATCGTTCGAAAGGAAACCTTTTCAAAGCAGACAAATTAAATTAAAGATTTACGTTCGAATTGCGAAATTTTCATTTTTGGTTACATTGATTCCTTGTTCGGAACTTTACCACAGCTAGCTAGTCGAAACGGCAGACCAAAATTTCTATGTCGTTAGTAGCCGTCAGGGAGCTTTCTACCAGCATGCTTTGCGTGGCCGACTTCTTTAGCGTTATTGTCTAATTGTAATGACGTCTTTGCGGAGAAAGTCTTCACAAGCAAACGTTAAGCATAGTCTTGTCATCTTTAGCGGCCGCCATCTTTAGCGTTATTGTCTATTGCACGGGATTTTGTTATGCCAACAAATGTTACTAACGTAGTTTGTAAACTTCTTTATCCTTTTGAAGAGCGCCACAAAAAGCACAGACTGCAAGGATATTGAAAAAACTGATATCTTGTTACTAGTATTTTAGTTCTTACCTATAGAAAGCAACTGTTATGAAAGGAAGTGCAGCCAAAATGAGGATAATAGGGTACTTACTGGAAGTGAATGTAATCACCAGTGCCAATTGCAAGAGTATTTGGTACATAATCATATTCAACTGCAGGGTAAACTTGTACGATATTACCACGCTTTCCACGAACGTTCAAATTGTAAATAGTCTTGCCGTCCAATTCAGTAGGGCGCTTCTTGATTGAAAATCGATGGGTTCTAGAGAGAGAAAACAAGGTATTATTTTCTAACTACGATCAAACAAAAGGGTAGAATGGAAGTGATAGCATCCATGTTCTTAATTGACACGCAAGTACAGAGTGATTATCGATTGTAAACAAAGATTTCTGCGGCCGATTTGTCAAGCTGAGAATAGAAATAAACCAAGCCGCAAAGATAGCGTAAAATCTTGGTAGCTAAATCACTCAAGCTGCATGCGAAAAGGAGCTAGGAAGAGGACACGTGATTAAAAATTGAAAGAAGAAGAATAAATCTAAACGCTTGCCGTTGGAATTTGTTTATCTAACAAAGAAAGCATAGGTTCCAAATCTTTAAATTGGCGTAAAAAGGTCGTTGTAAAATTCTATGACCTAGAATTGAATGCTTGAAAGAAACTTTAGCTACTTTTTTATAATTCTACCGTTGGACTTTTCAGAAAGCTTACATATTTTCGAAATTACTGCGTATTTCATATTTCATCTCATNCAAAGATAGCGTAAAATCTTGGTAGCCAAATCACTCAAGCTGCATGCGAAAAGGAGCTAGGAAGAGGACACGTGATTAAAAATTGAAAGAAGAAGAATAAATCTAAACGCTTGCCGTTGGAATTTGTTTATCTAACAAAGAAAGCATAGGTTCCAAATCTTTAAATTGGCGTAAAAAGGTCGTTGTAAAATTCTATGACCTAGAATTGAATGCTTGAAAGAAACTTTAGCTACTTTTTTATAATCCTACCGTTGGACTTTTCAGAAAGCTTACATATTTTCGAAATTACTGCGTATTTCATATTTCATCTCATTCGAGGATGTGACGTCATCAAATTTCTAAATCGTAAACCAGAACGGTGAAAGACTTTTGCTTGATTGATACCATATTGTAGCCATTCATAAACTATGTTTTTCTGGAAAATCATTCCATGTTTCCTCCAACAACTTTAGAAATTAGGATGTTTTTAAGTTGTTTTTCTTTATTTTTCAAAATTCTGAAAATATTGAATGTTTCTGAAAAGTCCAACGGTAGAATTATAGCAACTTAGCTAAAGTTTCAAGCCATTCCATTCAAATAAATAGGTCACAGAACTTTACAGTAGATATTACAATGTTCATATTCTTTTATGTAATTCAAACACTTGATTTTCACGTTCAGCAGGGCTTTTGGTCTCTGTTTTCTGGTCGATTTAGGCTGTTTCCAGAGTAAGAAGTTTCAAGGAATTTTGATCCCGATTTTGATTACAACTTGGAGATCTGTCCTTCAATGAACTGACAAAAAATCGACAACTATAGTTAGGATTTTGACCAAGGATTACATTGTCAATCTTCAAATTTGGCCAAGCGTATGGTTAATCTCTGCATGCTTAAAAGTAAATACTGTGTTTGCACACCCACCCGGTACTACTTGCTAACAGGAGTGACACCCCTTCCCTCTGAATGTGTAGTTTTAGTGCCTGACCAACGCATTCAGGTTTAACCGTAGTTAATTCATCACGGTTTTGGTCCTTTCATTACGGCTAAGCCCCGTTTACACGATACTGGATTCACTTCATATCGGATTCGCTGAACTATATCAGATTGGTTTCATATCAGATAGGCGTCCTGTTTACACGAGAACAGTTACTCCACACTGTGGGGATCAATGCTTTGTTTCAGAGCCTCTGCATTCGATCATCAAACCACAAATTCTCAAAAAAAGCGCCAATTATGGCCACAGAGTGTGTAACTGAGGTTGCGGAACGAGTTGATACCGGATTCGAGCGTTTACACGGGCACTTTACCCAATCCGATACGTACCGGATTGGTTTCATACCACTTTCCAGCGGAGTGATTTCACTCCGCAAAAGTGGAGCGAAAGCATATCGGATTGAGTCGTGATCGTGTAAACATAACGCCTATCTGGTATGAAACGAATCCGATATGAAGTGAATCCGCTATCGAGTAAACGGGGCCTAAATCTCACTGCGGGCTTCATCCATAGGCTGCTCAAGAAATGTATTCGACTAACCTGTCTGAAAATGTCCTTCCATACTGAGCAGTGTTAATCGCAAGACGTAACTGCAACTTTCTTGCCGTCTTAGAAAATACTTGCACTACTGGGTTGTTCTTAAATTCGTAGCCTCGATCAGATGCTGCCCTGCATTTTATTCCGACAACATCCTCTACTGGTACTTTAGTAGATGGACGGCCATTCTGTTCCTGGTCGGTTGCCCATGTGTCAAAGTCATTGGTGGAGATGTTGTATCTGGAAACGAAAATATAAACAATTCAGTTCAGTTTCATATTTTAAAATTCCTCTACATACTTGTTGTTGTTGTTGTCAATTTATTTTGATTCGATTTAACATCGTAGCTAACAATATATACATATATACATACATACACAAAGTTAACTNCGAAAGCATATCGGATTGGGTCGTGATCGTGTAAACATAACGCCTATCTGGTATGAAACGAATCCGATATGAAGTGATCCGGTATCGTGTAAACGGGGCCTAAATCTCACTGCGGGCTTCATCCATAGGCTGCGTAAGAAATGTATTTGACTAACCTGTCTGAAAATGTCCTTCCATACTGAGCAGTGTTAATCGCAAGACGTAACTGCAACTTTCTTGCCGTCTTAGAAAATACTTGCACTACTGGGTTGTTCTTAAATTCGTAGCCTCGATCAGATGCTGCCCTGCATTTGATTCCGACAACATCCTCTACTGGTACTTTAGTAGATGGACGGCCATTTTGTTCCTGGTCGGTTGCCCATGTGTCAAAGTCATTGGTGGAGATGTTGTATCTGGAAACGAAAATATAAACAATTCAGTTCAGTTTCATATTTTAAAATTCCTCTACATACTTGTTGTTGTTGTTGTCAATTTATTTTGATTCGATTTAACATCATAGCTAACAATATATACATATATACATACATACACAAAGTTAACTAATCAAAATCGAACATACCTATAAAAACAAATTAAATAAATTATAACATATACATAATTATACTGATAGAAACTAAATCAAGACATTAAACTGCACTGACAGGCACTACATTTGCAAGCTGGCCCGTCCCATTTTTTTATTAGATTTTTAAAACTTTTCAAATTTTCTGCTGTAATCTTATTAAAATATCTACAATATCTTATTAAAATACGAATTACATACAATGATTACAGATTACATAAACATACTTATAATAACATACAATTAATTAGCAATAATGTAAGACGTTATATGCAGGGGAATTTCTCTAGGAGGACCTCTCTCAATAGATAAACTAATCGAGGAGAGAGCACCCTCTTTTCTAAGATGGTTTTGAATCTTATTTAATTATTTATGTGAGACGAATGTAGGACGACATAGAAGTTGCTGATTTACAGAAAGGTATTATTTGTTAAAAACTATGGCAGGTATCCTGCTAGACAAGTAGGATGTTTTGAAATTATTTTCACGCTATTAGATCCGAACTATGTTGACGATTATTAAACAAATCCTCGCATTCACAGTCTCTCGGTACCACGAACAGTGCTATGTATAGTGGGTATGTGTACCAAAAATCCCAGAAACAAAACTATTCATTGCCTTGAGAATAGGAGAAGTCAAAATAAGTTTGATCGACGCGAAGAAAAGTATCCTTGATTGCTCTAAAACCCCGTTTCCAAGAGAGAAAACTGGATCACTCTGGTAAATGATCCCAAACTATGGATAGCGGATCGATCCCGAGCGATCCCGAGCGATCCCGTGTAAACGTAAGGCCGATCCGTACCAGTTTGGGATCGATCCCGTTCTGGATCGATCAAGTTTTCTCTCGTGTAAACGGGGTCTAAGGGTGCAATTCGTTCTAATATCTCTCAATATAATTTTGTCGATTTCTATAATTTTTTAGGCATGGCTTAACAGTTCTGAACCTATTTTGAACAAGATGCGGTATACAACTGAAACTTCGTACGCATTTGATTAAATTCTCTGATGTACAACAGTTAAAATGACATTAGATATTAAAATGATTTCCGTTCCTGTTGCATGTTTGAAGGGAGAGTTTGGGATGCTTGAAGCTCATGATTCTTGGCTGCTTGAAGAAGGCGGATTATCACGAAAGTTATCAATAAACTGTACCTGAGAGTTTATCCCCAATATCTATTTATACTGAAATGGTTCCAGCCTTAGGTAATATCTGCCTTCCTTTCCCAACGTCAAAGGTGGGCAGCTGATTTCAAGAAGGGAAGATTCACTTCCTTCAAACATCCCAGACTCACTCACTTTGAACATTTAAACAATCAGAAATCACTTGCTTCCTGATAAGAAGATGCAACTGTTTCGCACCAAAAGATTGAGTTAAATGTGTACGGAGAATTGGTTGTACAACATATCTCCTTCATAGTCATGTTTTGAACATTGAAGTTTGCAAGATATCATTTACCTGATACGCAATGCACAATTTGGTTCATCGATATCAGGTACTGTCCAGTTGTAGGTATTCATGAATCCTCCAACTCCATTACCATTGTGATTATCACGCGACCATTTGTCCCGGATGCAGTCAGGAGCTGGGATGTTGTGTGCAGGCACCTCAGTCCATTTCCCACCAGTAATTGCCTGAAGGTTGGAGAAAACGTTTAATGTCAAACCTGGAAATTTGATCAAAAATAAAAGCAAAAGGCTTGTGACTCTTGTTATAGTCGCAGACTGAATGTATATAACATCGTAGTCATCCCTATTGATAGACCTGCCTGACGCTCCACTTACGTCTCCAGGCGTGCAACTAGAGGGGGTTCTTGCGGCTGCGACCCCTGCCCTTGTTATCAGTAGCAATTCCTAAGAAAATTAGCATTCTTGTGTCTTAGTTCTGCAATTTATCCTGGCAAGTGGTAAACATATTGAAAACCCTAGTGGATGCAGACCTTAGCGAGCAGGACATATGGACAGCCCAGCAGTTGGCGACGCCTAAACATTTTCTGCTTGCAATCTTTTAACTGAAATCCTAGCATAACTATTTTCGGATCTTCTCAAAATATAAAAAATCACTCTTGTCTTCTAGGTTTAATTTAGGTTTAAAATATTTTCAAGATAAAAAGATCCACCTCGCATTTCTCCTTTTCGATAGGAATAGTGTTTCTTGATCCAGCAGGAAGGACACATTTAAGTCTTGACTTGACGTTCTGGCTTTCTTTCTTGTAGTAGTCACATTTTGAAATGTTATTTGTCATGATCACGATATCCTATAGGATAAGATGCAAATCATTAATCATTTTCTGAAATGATACCTGTTTATAACATTTATTAGCAACAAGTAATATTAGAAGCACCTTTAAAGATTCTCATTCAACAGTATACGAGAGCTCCAATAGTTTGCTTGCACTATCTCCAGGAACACTTTGGATAATTTTCTTTTCTTTCCTTCCCACAGATTGGCCTTCCCTTTGGGTAAACTCGTGTGATGATTAATGGTAACAAGGCAAAATTGTCAAGAGAGTGATACCTCACTTGATGACCATTGATTGATGACTTTTGAGAGAAGGTAGTTATCTCACCACAATATTCATCTATTGGCAAGCTTGTTTTATCTGTCCCTTTTTTCTCTCTACCGGATGACCCAGAAAACAGTGTACCGAGAAAACTCTTTATGTAAAATAAAGTAATACTCTCATTTTTTTATAAGAAACTAAGGTCCGGGGTTGGTAGGCAGTTTCTTAAATTTAGGGCCATTTTGATACCAAAGGTTTCTTATGTGTTTCTCATAGTGTTATTGCCCTAGTGTAGAGTCAATGTAATTTTGTTAGAGGTGCTTCCAAAGATCTCAAACATGTTATAACATAATTCACACTCAAAACAATGCCAAAACATCCACTTTTATTGTACAGTGTCAAAACTTTTCGGTTACAAATTACAAAAGTTTATTAGCTTTTTTTGTTCAGGTAGGGTGGTTTCTTAAGTTTAAAAAAATTGAGCCTACCGTTTCTTATAAGCTGTTTCTTATAAAAAAAAATGAGTGCAGACCAAAAAGAACGATCCAAACGTTATTCTGTAGCTAAGCAACTAAAACCTATATCGACATCATATTTTCCCCTTTTTATCACTACCGCAAATTGATACTGATTTTGATGAATTTCGACGGCTTTTAGATCTGCCTAGTTTTACTAATTCCTTATTTTCGCCAATCATTGATGTCGATAAAAATAGCGAAAAATAATAGCAATGAAGGTTAGTCGTTTAGCTACCAAACAACGTTTGAAGCACTTCTTTTGATCTATTTTTTTTTCATATAAATTCTCCTAAAATTTACAATTTACTAACTAACAATAACATTACAAAATGACACCACAGGGAGCATGGAAATACATTGCTACCCTTAGGCGAATACATTTAACTTAGATACTAAAATAGATACTTTTGATGTATTGGTTTACTTTATACAGCATGAAGAATTTTCTCAGTTCATTTTTTTCTGGGTCACCTGGTATTTTTCATTCCTTTCCTTGCTTAATTGGGAGATATATCTCGCTTTTAAATTTATAAATGCAACTGATTGTTCTCTATTTTATGGTCGCTTCTAGGATACTTCACCCATAAGAGATACAATGAATAAAAAAATTGAGGCTAGTCTGCACTTTAGCGGACCAGGTTTTAAGATCGGCAAGTTATGTGTCATGGGGTAAGGGTTAGGGTCAGGGTTAGGTTTTGGAAAAGGGGTTTTTAGGGTTAGTTAGGGTTAGTTAGGTTTAGTTAGGGTAAGTTAGGGTTAGTTCGGGTAAGGAATGGTTTAGCTAGGGCTAGTAGGGTATTTAGTCAAATATGTTCCCGAGAGATATGACATAAAGCTGGTCCGCTAAGGTGCAGTCGTCCCAAAATTGATTCCTTACCTTCCATGGACTTGGATGCCAATGTGGGTAGTAATCCCTCTCTTCTGGGCACTCGTATCCTCTTCGTGTACCACCAGCGTTTTGTCTTGTGTACTTAGCAGTGTTGCCTCTCAGTTTCTGAAGGTTTAAAAGGAAATAGTGTTTCATTACTAAACTATGTAAAAGATGTCTTCTAAGAGGCTAAAATTCTGCCAATCAGTCAATATGTCCTGATCTACCGTCAATCAGTCAAAGTCGGTCAATTTTCTCCTTCAAACTCCCGACGCAATCAAACTAGGCTATACCATGGGAAAGGGATCTACCTCATGGTAGTAATAGATTACTCCATAAAATTTATAAAACTTTTTTTGAACATGCTCTGAATTTTCCTTCAAAAATGATTCCAGCTTGCCACCGTAGGGCTATCTCTTCATTACCAAATAAATTTTATGAAAAGTTGCTAAACGGAATTTCGATTCCTCAAAATCATGAGCGTTAGTTGTGTTGAACCTTAGCAAAATTTCAATTAGCCTAAAACGCAAGGAGATGGACGGCAGATAGATTTTGTTCTTGTTATCTTATTTCATTTTATTTTATTTTATGGTAACTAAATTTGCTGAACAATTTTTGTGGATTTTTTGTTAAAGGACAAGTCCGGTGGGTTGGTATGATTGATAATAAAATGATGAGAGATTATACTGTTATGAATGGTGTATCTTCTGACCTTGTGCTTGATGACGTCACTACGCACTTGTCGCAGATTGTAACACGTAATTTCGCAGATAAAAGACAAAAAAAGTTGGGAAAAAGTACGATACACCATTCATAACAGTATAATCTTTCATTTTATCATCAATCATATCAACCCCTAATGACTTGTCCTTCAAGAATGTGATGCTTATGACATCATTTCCTTCAAAGTGATTCCTCGGTATTATTTCCTTACTACTTTCATCTTGTATGTCCTTCTCTGTACTGTTTCTTTCAAGCTGCTTTAAAAATGTGCTTTTCTCAAATGTTGTTATAAACAACGCTCCATGTACAGAAGATCTAAACCTCTCAACTCACCTGATCCGCTGTGAATAATCCTTGGTTTCTTTCTCTTGTTTTGCAGTTCTGATAATGAGCATTATCTTCGTGCATACCAAACCTGGTTGAATTTAGAATATGCACAGTCAGTCAGTGAACAGTAAGCTGTTTTCATATTATACGTACTTTCATAAGAAACTAAGACTTTGACCCAGTGCTGAAGTTTCCTAGCATTTTCAGAATTTGGCTACTCAAAAATTTCTTCAGGGTTTCTCAAACGTTCGTTGTTTGTATCGGTTGGGGGGTGACCACCAAAGTGAGAATTTTATGAAACCATGCCACTGTCTGGACGCTACTATTTAGACATCGAGTACTTTAAATCGAGTGCGATGTTACTGTAAAGTAACATCGAGTAATACAGCGCAAGAAAAAAGTGAAAAATAAATGAAAATTTGCTATGGATTTGTTAGATTGTATGGAACGAGTTTCTTGAATTAGTTCGTCCCAATACTCAAGTTTCTTAGTTTTGATGATGCGAGAATCGAGTTTCTTAGCTTACAAGGTAGCTATTTTTTCTTTTCTTCCACTCTTTTATCACAAAACAACAACAACAACAACAACACCGAATTAAACTCGTAGAATACAAAACAAAATAATACAAATGAACGTTAATGCGAAAATAGAATACCAGTTGCTAGAGTTGAATCTTGTCAAATGCTGACAGTCCTACGGCATCCAACAATGCGGTGAAAAAGTTTGTTTGAATGATCTAAATTTGCGAAATGATTCTATCAGCGTGAATCAGTATGTTATTTAATCAATGGAAAACACTCCATACATAAATAAAATGCTTAGAATCAGTTTTGCTTACCTCTTGTCAGTATCACAGTTTCCTCCAGCACATTGATTGTTGTTTTCAGGAATAGTGCTATTAAAAAAAAATCAAACAAATACATTTTTCGTTTTGATCTATTAATTCTCTGGTACCCAGTGTTCGTCTTCGTGGCAATGAAGGACATTTTTTAGACGGTCGTCATAGATGCAATAGAATTAAACATTTCAATATTTCAATATTTTTCAAATAGCGTTGCTACTTTATAATTATCGAATGCATGAAATGGATGCTTGAGACTTCGGAAATAGTGACATCTTACCTTTAACAAGGGGCAGATCATTGATTTCCGTTCGTACACCATTATCCAAAATTTACGGCAAATCATAAACATCGCGAAAATTACAGAAAAATCACAAAGCACANAGTTTCTTAGCTTACAAGGTAGCTATTTTTTCTTTTCTTCCACTCTTTTATCACAAAACAACAACAACGACAACAACACCGAATTAAACTCGTAGAATACAAAACAAAATAATACAAATGAACGTTAATGCGAAAATAGAATACCAGTTGCTAGAGTTGAATCTTGTCAAATGCTGACAGTCCTACGGCATCCAACAATGCGGTGAAAAAGTTTGTTTGAATGATCTAAATTTGCGAAATGATTCTATCAGCGTGAATCAGTATGTTATTTAATCAATGGAAAACACTCCATACATAAATAAAATGCTTAGAATCAGTTTTGCTTACCTCTTGTCAGTATCACAGTTTCCTCCAGCACATTGATTGTTGTTTTCAGGAATAGTGCTATTAAAAAAAAATCAAACAAATACATTTTTCGTTTTGATCTATTAATTCTCTGGTACCCAGTGTTCGTCTTCGTGGCAATGAAGGACATTTTTTAGACGGTCGTCATAGATGCAATAGAATTAAACATTTCAATATTTCAATATTTTTCAAATAGCGTTGCTACTTTATAATTATCGAATGCATGAAATGGATGCTTGAGACTTCGGAAATAGTGACATCTTACCTTTAACAAGGGGCAGATCATTGATTTCCGTTCGTACACCATTATCCAAAATTTACGGCAAATCATAAACATCGCGAAAATTACAGAAAAATCACAAAGCACAACAAATCACGGAAAAAATCACAGAAAAATCGCAAAAACCACAGAAATAATCACGTGATTTTGAAAAATCATGAAAGTCACGTACACTGTTTTAAGAAGTGATTTGCCCCTCGACCTAATCTCTCCACTATGATTTCATAGGAGGAACGCTAATTATACATCCACCAATTTCACGAAGTTCTATCGATTGTCGCCCAACGCACTCGGCTTTTCTTGCATATGAAATTAAAGGTGTCGTCTAAAAATTAAGGAGGTCTTAAAAACTGAGAAGCAGAATTGACCTTTACACTCCGAAAATTTTTATGAAAACCTTTATTTTAACAGAATTATATATACTCGAAAATACACTTGTTTTCGAAAAAATTTTATCAACCAAATGAGACTTGGTTGTTTGAAAAACTCTACTAAAAGAAGAATGGGTATTGTTTTCAAACTGAGTGGAATCGCGTTTTTACTTACCTTGTTGTGACTCCATCTCTGAGGTTTTTGCTGCACGTGTATTGGACAATAAGTTCGCAATTGTTGTTAGGATTATTGCACGAATGCTGATTGGTCCATTGGATTGGCATCTTTGATCCAGCATAGTAATACATAAATCCAACGTTGTATCCACCACGGTTGTTGTTTTGAGAATCAAACATCCTGAAAGAATATTTAAAATTGGCCAATCAAAAGCCGACTTAGCGCTAATGGATATTTGCGCCTTCACGGCTTCACGACTTAATCTCTTCCCATAATACAGGGTGAGTCAGAAAGATTTGTAGAAGCTGAAAGCCTGTAGTCTCCAAATTTATTAGATTCCTATAAACTGATATTCTTCGTGTAGCTAATTATATGATCTTAGAAACAAAAATTTGTCAAAATCGGTTGCATCGTTTTCAAATTACAAGATATTTTGTAAAAATGTTTCATTTCTATATCCTTGAATCCAGGCATAAAATCCTTGATCAAATTTGCCGCAGCTCTAACAATTTTGCCCCACAGCTATCATATTAAAATTCTATCGGTCTATCTTATTGTTCAAACATTCAACTAGGTACACAAAGAGACTGCTACATAATTGTGTACACAGGAGACATTCCTTCAGCCTTTTTTCGTCTATTTTCTATTATCAGGAGGCTTGATAAAATTTGATCGTGGAGTTTGAGCCTTTTTGAAGGATTTTGAGATGGTGCATTTTTATAAAATTCGAAACCAAACTTCTTCAATTAGGTACATGGAAACTGCCTGAATGCGATTATCAAAAATGCTGAGTCCCCCAAATGCGACAGGACAGCAACAGATCTTCACTCTTGTGTACCCTAATAGCATATGGAATGACAAGGAAAACAACAGAGTGGACTGACCCTGTTTGCTTTGAAAGGAAAGCTACATTGATTGTTTCTAGCCCTGTGTGAAGTTTAAGCAAGTGTGAAGGTCAGCCCGATAAATGCTTGTCAAATCTATATTAGACGATTTGATATTTCTTGCGTTCTACTTGTTCAGTATTTAGAGGTAGTTGCGTTGCATCCTGGTTGAAAATTGTCGTGTTATCCAGACATTATCAAGCCTGAATGATGTCACGTTGGTATGGTGCTACATATTAATATTTATTGAGATAAAATCGCTTAGAACAAAGAATAAGCCATTCCAGAACTGTTGTTGTCTCTTGAAATTTTGAGGCATAGCTCTATGCCCTGAATGAAAAGAAGCTATTTTTAATAAGACTTCACGCGCGACATTTGATCTTGTGATTTGCAAACCATTTAGAATTGTCCACTTTCGCCTGGATTCCAAACGAAATTTGGGAAAGTCTATTGAGCGAGAGACAAAACACTGCACTTTCTAATGAAAGTAACGCAGTTTGAAAGCAGATTATTCATGAAATGAGAATTTCGGTAATCCAACCAAAAGATGACTAGGTAAAAGATTGCGATGATATTGCGATGAGGGGCATTCTGCCAAAAAATGCAGTAAATATTGGCAAAATTCATATCCCCCTCATCTTGTGCAGAGTCGTCATTTTGTAACAGAGACTTCGTTTTCGATAACGAAAGGAGCATTTTACGAATGAGTTGCACCTTCAGAATGCAAAACATGTTAGCTCGGAGGAGTCTCAATGTTTGCGAATCGTAATTCGCAACGTGGGACGTCTGAAAACCCCACCCAAGCATAGCGTTCATAGCCTAGACTTATTACGTGAGCCCTCCTTTTGCACAATTAAAAACACCCACAACCCACGATATCCACCACGTGACGATAAAGAACAATACAATTCAATGGAAGGTAATATTTAGATTAATGTCGTAAGTCAAGTAATGGTCAACAGTCTTTTAAGTGAAATGCATTAGGATAATTCAAGTTTACTTTACCTGTTAGCATTTCTTCTCTCTCGTCCATTCTCCGCCAATCGATTGTTACTCCCTCTGTGGAAAAAGAAATTCGAGTTTTAACTGAAGCTCTTTTGCAAGCAGAACGCGCTAAGCTACGGGGGACATTTCAAATGAGATACCGGGTGCGCCAAAAAGGACTTAATATCAAGGGTGTCAGGACACCGATGCTTTGATTAAATATCTATTTACATTGTTTTAATTTTTGTTGTCTTCTTTGTTTTGTTTTCCTTGTCTTCGTATTTCAGCTACTGAACTTGGCCTAAATGCTCAGTCTGGTCATTCGAATCTAACTCTCTTGTATTCCTGTGTGTTAATGCGCTTGCAGGTTTCCTTTTCTTCTGCGAAGGTGCACTAGCACACAGGAATATAAGGGAGTTAGATTCGAATGACCAAACTGAGCATTTAGGCCAAGCTCGGTAGCTGAAATACGAAGACAAGGAAAACAAAACAAAGAAGACAACAACAATTAAAACAAGGTAAATAGATATTTAATTAAAGCATCGGTGTCCTGATACCCATGTTAATATGTTTGAAAATTCGTTGGTTATACGGAGAATGAACCAAACTTTGGTTGATAGCCGAAAGGCTGAAGTATTTGGTGTGACTTTTCTTGTATTTTTTTAGCAATAGAACATAAGTAAAATTTAATTTACGAAAATTGGCTTACTTTGAAATGCGTGAAAAGGGCGTACAATTCTGTATCAAATTATACAGAATCTCTTCGCTCACAGCTCGGCTCAAAGCAATGTGCAGTACTTTTCATTTCCCTCAAGAGGTACAAAGAGATCTTTACAAATGCATAAAGAATCGACTTTTAACTCTTGAGGGAGCTGCATTGTTTTTGGGTGAGGAGATTCTGTATAATTTGATCAAGGTCCCTTATTAAGCCCAATCTCCATTAAAGCGAATCGCAGCGATCGCCAGCGATCGACGCCTTGTGAGCATGCGCAGTCCATATTCTGGTTGCCGCGGTTCGCACAGTAGTTCAACTTGGTTGAACTTTTCAGCGATCGCGAGCGATCGCCAGCGATTCGCTTTAATGGAGATTGGGCTGTACGCAATGCGAAGTTACTAATTTTTGCGACCGAAGGCCGCAAATCTATTCGAGTNATTGAATGGTAAAAACTCGGAATGGGCGGATGTATCGGCGGGAGTGCCTCAAGGATCAGTTTTGGGACCACTGTTTTTCCTTGTCTACATTAATGACCTTGTTGAGAATGTTAAATGTGATATCAAGCTCTTTGCTGATGACACGTCACTTTTTTCAGCTGTCTTTGATGAGTCTAAAACTGCAGAGGAACTAAATAGGGATTTGGAGAGAGTGCGGCTGTGGGCGTGGCAATGGAAAATGAAGTTTAATACCGAGAAAACTGAAGAGGTCATTTTCTCTGCCAAGAGGGTTAAACCAATCCATCCCCCTTTGTCTTTTGGGAATGATGAGGTAGCAAGAAAGACTGAGCATAAGCATCTTGGTATGATTCTTGATTCAAAGCTTGACTTTCAAAGTCACATCAAAGAGGCAATACAAAAAGCGAGGCGCGGCATTGGGATTATAAGATACCTGTCCAAATATGTTTCGAGAGACGTTTTAGATCAAATATATAAGCTTTATGTTAGACCGCATCTAGATTATGGAGATATTATTTATCATAAATACGATCCTCAAATGCATCAGAAGTTTACACAGAGACTTGAACAGACTCAGTATTGTGCTGCTCTAGCGGTAACCGGAGCATGGAGAGGAACAAGCAGGGAACGTCTTTTCAAGGAACTCGGCTGGGAGGACTTGTATCTTAGAAGATGTTATAGACGATTGTGTCATTTCTATAATTTGATAAAATCTCGTTCCCCAAATTATTTGTTTGTCGAAATTCCCCCCCAGCGCAATGTAAGCTACAATCTTCGAAATATGAGAAATTATGACCAAAATGTTGGAAGAACAGCTCGATTCTCGAATACCTATTTCCAAAATGCTCCGTTTGAGTGGAATTTGCTTGATGATAACATAAGAAACTCAACGTCAATTGCTGAGTTTAAACGTAAATTACTTGCCATGATAAGACCAAATAAAAATTCAACTTACGGTATAAATGATATTGTTGGTGTCAGACACTTGTCGAAATTGCGACTAAAGTTTAGTGGACTAAATGAGCACAGATTCAGACATAACTTTGACTGCCTAGATCCTGTCTGCCTGTGTGGTAGAACTGAGGAAGATAGTGAACATTTCCTCCTGCACTGCCCTATCTTTGAAGAAGCACGAAGAGATCTCCTTGGCAGCTTATCGGATATTCCTGGGTTAAACATAACGGGATTGGATTCACAATCCTTATGTCATCTTATTCTATTTGGAAATCCAGATCTGACCCTAATTGCAAACAGGATGATAATGGAAGCAACAACTAATTATATCAAGTCAACGAAGAGATTAGGTTAGAAGCGCGCTTCAGAGCTGGGGGGCCGGGTCTGTTTTCTCGTGGCGGGTTTCGCGCTGTGTTTCCCTATTTTGGGGTCGCGCGGCGCGGGCGTGTTTCGGGAGTGGATTCGGTCCTTGTGGTTTTGGGGTCGTGCTTCTAAAATAAACAAAGCAGCAACCCCCCCTAGTATATCTATTTTGTGTGTTTTAGTTGTTTTCTGTAGTTAAAATTTCTCTCTCGCATTTGACGTTGGGTGACATTTACGAGAACTGCAAATATTATCCTCAACATGGGTTCGGGAAAGTGGGCGGAAGGGATTTCTGCTGTGCGGATGGACGGCTTCTGCCCTTTGGTTTTTGGTGTGCTGTCCCGTTGGGGTCGCGCATCGGGCTGGGGGCCGTGGCTGTCTGTCTGCGCGCGGGGGTCCTTCCGCTTATTGCCCTGCACTTGTGTTTTTCCAAAACTTTCTAGTTGTTTTCTGGTTGTCACCCGGCGTCTAATGTGAGACAGATACTAGTTTTGTTTTCTTTGTAGTTTTTGAATAGTGATATTTTTGAATTGTAAGTGCCTTTCATAGTGGGAACTCCGATGACCTAGTGTCTATTCCCGCCATGATAGGCACAGTAGATGTAATTTTTGAGTTTTATCATCTTAGCCGATTATATAAAAAAAAAAAAAAAAACCAAATTTGATTCATTCCTATTTATCAAGTATTCTCCGTACAACGAATTTTCAAACGTATAAAGGTTTTTTGGCCCACCCGGTAGACCTTCTCATAAATAATTTATCCTTTTGAAATATAACCTTTGCCTCGATATAATATGGAGCTAAATCTCAAAAGCATGCATTACTCTCAGCAACGCATGGAATGGTTTTGTACGTGTATTTGCATCAAAATATGCACGGTGTAGATTTTTGACTGTGCTGGGATTTGCAGTCTTTGCCTCGAATTGAAAATGATTTTGTGAGAAGGTCTACTGTTTTGGATTCAGAACTCGTTAATCATGCTAGATTTTTGAATCTTTTCCCCGAGTTGTGCAAGGATGTTTGAGTTAATGCGCTTCTGTTCTATGAGCTATGTCGGCAAGTGTGGATAAGAGGTGTGTCACTCTTCCTTTGATAAAGCCGACACGACCTTGATAAGAGAATCATGAGGGCAGAAACTCTGCAACTGCGGGTGAAGCGGGGTGAAGACTTTCAAAATAATGTTTTGGGTAAGGAAAAAGGATAAAAAAGAGCAAAGGTTGAAGAATAAGTGATTTGATTCGTTTACTTCACAAAGAGTAATGCTTTCTGTGGGAAATCCCTTCATAAATAGCATATCATTTGTTCACAGATAAAATTAAATGAACCAGGTTAACGAGGGGTAATTTTGATTGCCAATTATCTTGTTTTGTTTTAACGTAATCTAAGTTGGCCCTCTTTAACCCTTTTGCCGCGCACAATGCTATGCCATCGATTAAACATGTAGGATGAACCGCGGTAATTTGGGGACGAGGGGGATTTTGGATATAGGCTTTTCATTAAATCATGCAAGTAGGCTTAACAAATTAATTTCGACTAGATAAGAGAATCCCACTCTTGAATTTGTGATTAAATAGACCATTTTCAAAATACATGTGGATCTGGCGTATCATAGAATTAACACCATTCTCTGTGGACTGGACTGGGGTAATTTGGAACAGCTCATTTTTGGACGAAATTTTTTCTGTAGAAGGTAGAGATAATGAAAAGATTTTTCCAGCACTTATGAAATTGACGTCCTATATATGCCATATATCTTGCCTATATGTGTAGGGTCTGCAGGGGTAAAACGGGTAAGTTGGAGTAAAGTGGGTAGTGTTGATTGCCGGAACAAAGTAGATGGTGAAATGGTGAACTGTTCAATCACCATTCGCAACTTTGAGGAGATTAGATCCAACATAAGTAGCTAGAAAAAATCTGCTAATTAAAATTTTACTATTCTTATTCACATTTTTTGCCTTCCCCTTTTACCTCAGGATTACCCATTTTACCCTTGTAGATCCTATAAAATGATAAACACTTGTCAAGGTTGGTTGTAAGTTTTCATGAAAATGACCCCAGTTTATGCTGAGTCATTCTCCTTGGGAATATGCTGCAAAACAAGAACATACAAGAGGACCTCGCAATAGTTACCTTGGATTCATAAAGAAGACATCTGCGTGTACTACCAAAGCACTTAGCACCAGTAGAAACCCTCGAACCAGCGTGGTCTCCATCTTTAGCTCTTTTCGTTCTCTCCTATCTTCCTCACTCTCTTCTCGACTCAACTGATTCAGTTCTGAGGCGTACCTTCTTTTCAATAGCTGCGTTGTAAACAGCTTATTGTTTTAAGAATACACAGAAGCACAATCAAAGGGAAAACCGTGGTTTTTGAAGCACTGCGTTCAATTGTGTCTTGAAGAAATGAGTATAGTGAGATTTGTTAAACTTATTCCATGGATACATGGCATAGTGGGGTTTTAATCGTGTTTCTGTAAAACATGTAGGTTTATTGTGTTTTACTTTGTGTTCAGGCTTGTAAACATTGTAATACAACATTTCTTGTATTGTTAATTTAATTCACTGTGGCATTTGCGGAGGTTGTCAACTGTTACTGTTAATTCTCCTAAGGCCACTTTGTTTATTTTGAGGTGGTCCCTTTGCGAAGAGCGTTGGATCTATGCGTTGGAGTAGTTGTTGCTTAATGTAGCATTATTTGAAGTTACACAATAACGATTTACATACATGGACACATATTCTGCCACTCCTTGTTTGAGTAATCTCAGCCCCATTACTCCCGCGCTTCGGGTATGTCCCAAATCTGATGTGTCCAGTAGCCAAGCTCTTAACTGGTTAAGCTTTATCAACTTATGAAACAAGTGCAGTATTGCCCCAAAACTGCAATTGCAGAAGAACCGTTATGGTGGACTAGTATAAAGATATATCCGCCCCGTGAGCTTGAAAATTAAAAGTGTTTTAAGTTTTCGAACGATTTATGGGGGAGCATCGATCGTCATTGTTTATTAAATGATGCTAGTTGCAGGTCCATTTGCAAGGCGCTGCCTATTTTTTAGGAAATTTTCATCCTTTATTACTTGAAGTTCTCGAAGTTCTCCATTGGTTTCTGATTTTTTAGGGGGCAAAATTACATTATGAATTATAAGATTCCTACACTGACAAGCATTCTGTCATACAAATAACATTTGCCACAAAAAAGAATTCTATTTACCCTCAACATTCGTATTTGTAGTGTCAGTGAATATGACTGAAGAACAACAGCATACTTATCTTTGCATAAAACTTTAGATTTATTTCTTAGTGGCTCTCAAGCTACGTAGAACAAGAGAGGTTCTAAGGTTCTAAGCTAAACCTCCGATTTTGCTTCAGTTGGCGGTAAAAGGAAGCATACCTACTTTAGCCATTTTCTACATAAGACCGTGCTCTAAAACGTAAGTCTACCCAGTGTAACTGTACATGTACAGCTCACTAATCATCGCCCCGTTTCACTGTGAGTAAAGCAAAATATTGCAAAATAGCATAAATCGAGGCAGTCAAATAACACACTAATGTTTTTGCTCTAACCCTGGAACACATTGCACTGTTATTTTGTTATGCGTAAATTACGTCATATAGTGTAGGTGAAGAACTAGGCCTAAGGACAAAGTGGCGCGCCCATGCACTAACGTGAAGAAATGCAGAGAATTTCCTAGACGTGGTCGTCTTCACCACAACTCAGTTGCCTTTGAAGTAGAAAACAAGATTCTTTGTAGCAAATAAGTAATGTTTTATAAACTGCTGATTAGGGATCTCAAAAGCGAACTGTTGTAGGAAGTGTATGGGTGGCCACAATAAGGAAACTGTTTATAAAACGCGTTGGTGTCTCTTATATTTTTGCGTAGCTACTGAATTAATGAAAATAAACAGTCCATGTTGCACAGTAGTGATCACGGAATAACAAACAAAGATGAAACAGTAAATATATTATTTCCCTCACAGACAGCAAAATTAATCGAGTAGGCACATCAGACTGCGATATGGCTGTCGAATCAAAGGCTCGACTGACATTAAGAGTCAAAATGCCCGACCAATTCAAGATATGTTTGTTCCAAAATTTAGGAAATTTAGGAAATTAGAACGTTGTTGGGTGGGTAACTAAAAAAGTGAGGCACTAGTTTCAACGAACGAGTCATGTTTAGATCATGCAAGTTCTTGTGGCTTAATTGGTATCAAAAATAGTAGTTGAATGATGTACCTTCAATCAGTGCCTAGATACTGTCCGTAGATTAACGTAGCTTTTTCCTTAATTAATCACTTAATGCCAAATTGAGGTTGGAAATACACAATCAAAATAAACGCCATTCCAACTTTAATCGGCGATGCAGAGTCCCCAGGGAAGGACTTGATGATTAAATGGAAATGGGCGGGAGGATGATGCTTTAGTGGGAAAATTTGCCAGTGTAACGGGTGTCTTTTCGAAATATCTTTCTGCAATATTTTTGAACGTTTAGCTCTCAAAAGGAGAAGAAAAAGGTCGAGTTAACAAGGAGTTGAATTATCCGGCAATTAAAAGAGGAAATGTTAAATGTTCGAGATTTCGTGTTGTTCAAGTTAAACCATGTTAAACTTATAAAGATTCAACCGTATCTCTTCAAAATTTCTTTGCAATGTCTTACCTAATCACTTTCTATTCACCCACAGTTAATTTTTTCCATATTCCTAGAATAGGGGCGGGTATGCTGGAAAAAGATCTTCGATACTTTGTACTCAGGTGCAACGCAAAGATAAACATGTTTTCCAGCAGCATTCAATATATGTAAACATGGCTCTGTGAGCATGGCTATGTAAAATGTAGCGGAATTCTAAATACCGGTGTAAATGGAGAAAATACGGAAATGCACACGAGATTGAGGGGCGCCAATAACTAGTGGAAAAAGCTCCAGCTGGCCAGTGTGAAGACATAGATCAAGTCCAGAANGAGTTTCTTAATTTCTAGTAAATTTTAATTTCACAATGTAACATAATTCATTGAGAACCTCTAATAAAGCTTTTTCAGCCCAGACAATTTCAAGAAAGAACCAAATCATAAACAACAATTACTCTTTGATATTATTTGGGTTTGTAATACTGCTAACACAGGTAATTGTCATTGCTGTGAGGCAGGAAAACCGACGAAATTTGATCATCATTTTTATCCGTTTGTTGAGAGTTTTAAAGGAGCCTTCTCGAGAAAATCTTTCATATCTCTGGAAAGGAGAGGCCGATTTAAGCCAGGTAAATTTTCATATCTATTAAACATATCGGCCATTAAACAAGACATTTGACAATACTATTGCTTTGATATTCAGTGTAAAGTATTTTTTCAAATGTCGTGCCTTTTTTTTACTCACCTGGTAGATAATTCGGTTGTTCAGCGCCATCCAAACTCTGTTTGCTTTCGCAGAATGTTCACAAAATTAAAATATATTTTAATATAATTCTGATTACCTGCATTGACTTTGATCCTTGCAACATTATCTGCGATATCTTGATTTTCCACAGGGAACCATGACTTCAGGTCTGGCGAATGATATACTGTAACATATTCAGGATCCAGATCTTTCTTCAACTTCAGATCAACATTGATTTTCTCCTTTGTATTAGCGAAGTCTTTCATTGGGTAGACGGCGATGTATTCACTTGCATACCCATAATCCTTTTTCATTGTACCTCCTCTCACTGCTAACATGTTTTCAGCCTTTTTGATTGATAGCTCATCAAGCTTCATCGATGTGACTGGGTCTTCTGCTTTGTTTTTGAAATCCATGTTTGAAACCCTGTAAAGGAGAACATACCTTTTACTATAATGAGCCTATACAGCACTTTTAGCGGTTAGTACGAGGAGTTCTAAAGGAGATCCAGCTTTTGTTTTCGATGAACAAGAAAGCTGTTATTTGACTGAGGGTTTTAGGGTTATTTTCCATTTTTGCAACTGAGATTTCAGAAAAATATTGTATTGCGAGTGCAGAAATTGAGCAACAGTACGTTCAACAATAGTAAAGTTCAATACGATAGGAAGAACTGGATTGTGCCATTTTAGGGTAGCTTTTCATCATTTGTTTCGGATTTGTTCGTATACCTTTATGGTTCTTCCTTGATATTTGGAAAGTGTTCCTGGTTTGGTCACATGCAGTTCACGTGCAAATGATTGTAAATAAAGGTTCAAAGGCTCCTCCAGCAATTTTGGTTTATGAGTTTTCATCTTTCAATTGTTCCGAGATTATCCTGATTTATTTGTCTTCAGTTTATAAGATATATGGGTATCCGTTTCAAGAATTTCCTCCAGATTTCTGAGTAGCCCTTTAACAGCTTGGATAACACAACCCTGTAGCCGAGCAGCATGCGTTGAAGTTTGTCCTCCTGGGCTTGAAAACCTATATAACTTACCAATCCTTGTCTTCTTGGGTATCCTTGTTATTTACTGTTGGTTTTGCATCCTTCTTACTTTCAGCTGAAAGATTGATGCTGCTAGCCCTGTAAATGACAAAATGTCGTTGGAATTTGGTATATCAGTTGTCTGCTGCTGCTGCTGCTAACCAACTTGCAAATACTAAATGATATATGTTTCGCTACGGTAACGAATAGCATAACATGAAATGGCAACAGGGCAGAAAAAGCATTAAATCAAAGGTGTAGTGGCGCAGTAGTGTAATCCTCTGACTTTGCAGCCAGAATAGTTCAGACAAACGTTGTTAGAGCCCAACCACGCCACATCAGCGTCATGAAAGGGGTCACGAACTTGATTAGCGTTTCAGCTACTACTGTATCCCAGCGCTTGGCACTGAAAACCTGCAGTTACCTTCGCCGGTAGGAGGTTTCTTTTCTGATGAAATTTTATCTAAACTATCTTGGATTTACTCGTTCGCTTGACATAGCAAGTTTTCAAAGATTGTCTATGTCATAAAAGCAGTCGTTTCATTTTTCAAATTGCTGCACACAGCATTTAGACTTACCAGTCTTTTTCTTCCGATGGCTTTCCTGCATCTGCTGAAGCAGTTTTGTCCTTCTGAGTTGCTCGTTCAAGCTCTCGAGCCCTGCAATAAGATGAAAAACGTCAGACCATAAAATTGCGATTGTACAACACGGGCTTTAAGTTACAATAGATCTACTATTATTGAACAAATCAATTTTGCTTTTACAACAGATGTTGCCTGAATAGCTTTATGAATCTATGAACCAGGGCAGGGGCTTGAAGAGAGTTCTAGAAATGGACGGGAAACTTTGAAAAACGAAACTAACAAAAATCAGGAGTTTGTGCTTTTGCGAGTTTGCAAGAGAAGGGGAAAACTGAATTTTCACTCTTGATTATAGACAAGATATGAAGTCAACTGAGACAAACAGCATTGGAACTATTTTATTTAGAGAAATTAGAGGGTGCTAAAATGATTTTGCTGACTCTAATCTTCCAACAATAGTAGCTGCCTTACCAGTCTGTTATTCCAGTTTGTGTGTCTTTCTTTGCAGATTTCTTTGACTTGGATCTTTTCTCTTCTTTCTGAGAAGAAACAGTTTTCTTAGAGACATCAGCAGCTTCTTTAGGATCTCCTCGCCTGCTAGCTTTGACTATTATTTTCCCTTTCTGACTTCTGTTGGAGAAATTGTTGTTCCTGGTGCACATGTAGAAAAATGTTCCAGCACTTGTCGCTTTTCTTGGACCCCAATCAAAGTATGTTCCAGCCTCGTCAAGTTCATCTCCAGAACCTTTTAAAGGAAAAGATACATCAGGAGCTAGAAGCGACCTGTAAACGTGACTTTAATTCCTAAGATGCTAATTTTGGTGAGCTGACAAAGCAAAGTGATTGGTGACCACAACTGAGTTGACGTTGTTTAATTTATCGAATTTCGTAATAGTGATTAGCAGGTACACTCGATTCACAGGTTCTTTCGTTTTGCAAAGGATATTATAATGAAAAATAATTCCTTTGAAAGAAATACGGACTGATCCGTAAAAAGTTTGACATTTGAAAAAAAATCAGTCAAATTTGGTGTTGCTACAAATTGCTTTCCATTTTTCGATTATCCGAAAACCAAATTATTTGTAGCAATGATAAAAATAACAATGCTCTTGCCGGCCAAAGATATCGAATCAAAGCGTGAAAATCATCTTTTGAGCCACAGCTTTTATAACACATCGCAAAACTCTTGTTCAGCTAATTTTACGATTTCATATCAACTTTCGATTTGTACTTGATTATTAGATTCCTTGTTTGCAGTATAAACTATGACAATGAATTTGAATAGAAAAGGAATATAGACCTGATAACAATTCTGCGTAAATTCATAATTAACTGCCAAATTTCGCGAATTTGTAAATCCTTGGCTTAATAATAGATTTCTCTTAAATTGATGGGATCTTTGATGTCACTCCATGAAAAGAACATTTTCGAATTACCATGCTTCTTCAAGCATTGAAACTTATTTACTCGCATAAAATAAAGTACATAGACTACCAAATTAATCAGAATTTTGGAAGACGTAGCCTCCTGAAAAATTGACTCGCTGTTTCCCGATGGGCTGTCTGATCATAACAGGGCCAAATGGTTAAACATTCCCTTGCTTAGAAGAAGACCTCATAGCCTAGCCACTTTAAAACGCCCTTTGTCACTTCCTGTGGAGAATAACTGCAATTTATACGTTCTGCTCTTTACAGAGGAGTTTTTAAGTGGATAAGTGTTACTGCATTATGCTCTGCTGTGTTAAAACACACTTCAGAAGCCATTGATTAAAACTTACAATCGATCTCTTTTGCCCATTATGTGTGAGATCTCCTTAAAATATGTTTTGACCTCCTACCTGGTTGCAAGAAGGCAATGCTCTTTGAATCGCCTCTAGTAAAACCAAGCATGGTATCTATTGAAAGATTCTGAGGGTAATTTCTGCCAAAATGTCCATGAACATCTCCGGCCTTTGCTTTTCCTTCTGCATATCTCTGAGCCTTAAGCAATACAACGTTGGATCTATCTGTCCCTTGTCTTCCTTGGCCATCGTTGTTGCCTGGGTTTGAATTGGAGCCCGTCCATCTGATGAGAAAACAGGAGGGGCTTGTTAGCCGAAGATAGCGATGCTGACATGGCATTGAGAGAGGTGAAGTTGTGTAATGAAGGTGTAGAGCAAACATGCAAGCAATTAAATCGACCCAAGGAGGGGTCCAAACCACCCAACTTTGGCTGTATGTCATTGTTATTTCTACTTAACACCGCACCGGGTGGTTCAGAAACGAGATCAGTGAGCCTATTGGCTTGTTACTAGTCATAGAATTCTAATTAACTTATGTTCCTTTTGTAGCTAACATAAGAACTTAGATCTGAAAATTTACCTGGACGAAATCTGTCATTTTCATATTATGAACAATTTCATAATTGTGTTCATACAGGAGTCTTTCAAAACAGGCCTAAATACTTGATCGAATTCGCAAATACTTCAGCATCAAAATGATATAAAGTGGCAGAGAGTAGTTGCGGTAAGAGAATCAGTTGCTCCCTTATTCCATTACGGAAGTCAAAGCTAAGTTTAAGATAAAGATTTAGGTTTTTTTAAGTTGTACTCACTGGAAATGCACGTATTCTCCAGGTGACATTTCAAGCGTGTTAGGCACGAAATCGTATTCGACTGCTGGATAAACTTGCACGATGTTTCCACGCTTGCCACGAACATTCACATTGTAAACTGTTTTGCCTTTCAGCTCAGCTGGACGTTTCATAACTGAGAATGAGAATGTCCTGAAAGAGCAAGAAAACGCAGCTTACAGACTGAAGGCATGATGTGATTACATAAAGGTGAGGTACACCTCTTTTCCGAGTATGTGTAAATTTCTAACTTAATAATGGAATAATTTAGAAAGTCCAAATTAATTTTGGCATAACTCCCACAAAAGTTGTAATTGATTCAAAGAATAATTTCTTTTTATTCAATAAATAAATCAGAATCGTGATAAAAGTTCGAAGTCGTGGTGAAACAACCATTGTTAATAGGGCAGCTCCAGGCCAGTTACAGGGCATGTATCATTTAGTTACCGTTAAAAAGCCATCATTTAGTAAGCAAGTAAAAAGCCTTCATAAAATTTCATTTATTTACCGGTCTTGAAATGTTCGCCCATATTGAGCAGTGTTGATTGCCAGTCGTAGCTCCAGTTTTTTCGCAGTGCCAGTGAATGGGTTGACTTCAGGGTTATTCTTGAACACGTAACCTCTTTCATCCGCGCTGTCTTGGCTCAAACCAACGATGCTAGAGATTGGCACTTTGGTCGTTTTTCCATTTTCTCCATTTTGGTTTGAGAATGTTTTCCAAGTGTCAAAGTCTTTTGTTGAGATGTTGTACCTATAAAAAATTATATGAATCGGTTGCTGATAAATGAAAAAAATGATGTGGGAGAATAGACCACATTTTGCGATTTTGTAGAGAATTAAACTTGTTGTGGTTTCAAAAAAGGTAAATTTTTCATTTAGTAACACTTAAAGTAAATCAACAGAGTTAAAATTAGCTTAGCTAGGGGGACTGGGGCAACCTAAATATAGCCTATTGTATTTGATGTTCTCGACCATTGAAAACAATAGGAACATAAATGGAGCGTGTTTCTCTTTTGTGCTACAGGGTTTCCCAAAAAGATTCTTCCCCAATTGGAATTTGTTATACATTTGGCAATGGGTTAATTGTGTTGTTTCTTGATAACACAACACCATTAACCCATCGCCAAATGTATAAATTATTCAAATAAAACGCTGGAACCTTTTCTTGCAATATTACTTGATTTTGACAAATGGCGCACAAATTTTTTTGACACCCTGTATATTTAGACTAGATCGCTATGCCTCCATTCATTTACTTTGAACAGTCCAATTTCGTTTATTTAATACAGACAATGTCTGTGCATCCTTCGAATCATATCTGTTTTTAGAAGAAAAATACCTCCCACATACAGAACCATGCGTGTTAATGAGCAAGCAAGAGTAGTCATAGACAGTGACCAGGGAACCAGACAGTGCAATTTTTGAATATACGCTGATTAACAGGACAGCTATTGCTCCGTGTACTATGTCACGAAACAACACTGTGAATAAAACAATTTCATACCAGGTAGGCGTCCTTGATCTGTCCTTGTGTAAGTATAATTACCTTATTCTCATAGCACAGCTGTCTGCTTCAATATCTGGTACAGTCCAGTTGTAAACATTCATTAATCCACCCATTCCATTTCCATTGTGATTATCACGTGACCATGGTGCTTGCTTGCAGTCTGGTGCCACTGTTTTGTGGGAAGGATACTCTGTCCACTTTGCTCCGCTAATTTGCTGCAAAAACAGTTGTCTGATTTTACAAATACTGACTACCTAACTAAGCAGGCTTTCCCTAAGGCCTACAGGAAGCTTGATCAAATTGTGATATTCTGAATGCTATTTCGACAACTAACTTTTAACAGAGAAGCACAAACATGGTCTCTAAATTAAGTTAGACTTTTATCAGTAAATCAAAGAAAAATCTTTAAAGTCGTGGTATTAGATTAAGTTCTGCAATTTTCGAAAAGGTGCAAGTTTTCGCGTGGTATATAGGCTTCTCATTGGCTGTTTTCAAATATTTCCCGGTTTAGAAATTGTAATTGCTCATTCAGATTTTATCTTATGATCATACTACACCCTAAATCTAGTTTGATACTCCTAAACAGTCACACCCTAAACAGTCATAGAACGATTTTATTTCCCTGTGACAATAGAAAAGATCCACTTTGAAATCCACTCTTTGATTGATTTTAGGCATTTTCTGGCATTAAAACATTAAAAGTCCCAGAGCATGCGCACTAGACAAGCGCGCTGGTCACCGACCAAAACTACTGCAGCGGAGAAAATGACTGCTAATATTTCCAAAAGTATTGACAATGAAGAAGTATGATTTTTTCATATGACTAGCATGATTGCAGGGACCACTGATGAAAATGAGGAGTGTTTAGCTATTGTGCTGCTTGACTGAGCTCAAATTGATCGAAGAAATGGTAATTTCCAAATAGCGAATCTTAATACTCGGCAAAGAACAAGTGGAAAGAAGTAAAACCAAAGCTGTCTAATGAAGACAAAGCAATTGCAAATGCCTGTTGCTTGCAACTGTCGTGTTCTGTTCATTGGTAAATGATACATAAGTAAAGAATCATTTGTCTGCAATTCCCATAGGTGCTTGTAGCGCACAACGCATATATTTATAACTTGTGATTTGTTTGAGTATTTAAGTTTAGAATGGTTGTTTGTTTATCAGTTAGTAAACAAGAGAGCTGAACAAACGTTCGTCTCTTTTCTGGCTTCATATAACTCAACATGGTGACAGGAGCGGGATTTTGCTGCAAGGAGTTTGCTTGTGGGTAGTTAGTATTGCTTGGTTTTCTTCACCTTGTCGAGCCTCCACAGTAATTTTCAGTCTGAGGTTTGCATGATATTTTGGTGTAGTCTCAACACGGAGAAGAAAACAAAAGCAATGCTTACGTTCGATGATGTGTTTAGAATAAATTTAGACTCACATCACATGCACTCTTAGTGATGGGAATGAATCTGTCACGTCTTCTGTTCCTGTGACCCCATCTTGAATCGTACAAATAATCGTCAGGAACGTCACAGGCAAACTTTGATCTGACATTTTGACTTTCTTTCTTGTAGTAATCGCATCTTGAAACATCATTCGTCAGCACAACGATGTCCTACAGGTATAAAGGTAAGTGAAATTCCTTTATTCGCAAATTGTCTGTTTCATACTCTCATCAAATATTACAGCAACAAATACGCATACGATACCACAGGGTGTACTAAAGTTCATATCAACCCCATGTAGCCATTTCACTAAACATAGAGGAAAAAAGAATTCATAGCCTCGTTTTGTCTGTCATCCTTTATCATCACAAGAGATGGTAGACGAGAGTCGCCCTATGGTAAGTGGCCCAAGTGGCCCATAACTTTCGATGCGTATGAACGAAATCAACCAAATGAATCTCTTATGTAAAAAATAGTCATCTCAGCCATTCTCGTTGCTATAGACTTTGTGCCTTTTCACCAAATTTGGTGCCTGTCCCCCATCTTTTTCCAAGAATCTTTGCGACTACATTGGTTAAATTAAAGATTCGATATAAATGGAAACAAGGCAAGAAGGCAAGATCAAAATGTCACTTGAGGGTCTGGGCCAGACTATCAAGTAATTCAATTATTGAGGACAACTGTCAAACCTTCCATGGACTTGGTTGCCAGTATGGGTAATAATCTCTCTCTTCTGGGCACTCATAAGCTCTTCTTGTGCCTTGAGGATTTTGGCGCGTGTATTTGGCTGCCTTTCCCTTCAATTTCTATTCAAGAAAAATAAATGTAATTATTGATTTCTAAGTTGAAGAGGAGTTGATATAAAAATAGAGAACATAAATCCCAGGATTGTCTCTCCTGTCAAGGGAACCAAATTTTGGATGTATTTTACCGAATTCGTTGTTTAGATGGAGCTTTAATGATGATCTTTGCGAGAATAGTTTGGGCTATTGGAAAACAGTAAGGACACGTAACATTGCATGGCGCGGCTTCAATATTTCTTAGATGATGAATTTCTTCAAACTGCACTAAAAACGTGTTGCTTTGGTGACAGGTTTTCATTATGGTTTCAATCTGCTATTTTCTTTAACTTACTTGGTCTGCAGTAAAGAGTCCTCCGTTCCTTTCCCGATCTTTGCAGGTTTCATAGTATTTGAAATCCTCGTGCATGCCATATCTATAACGTGAAAGATATTAATGAAACCTATTAATTTTATGCAATCGTTTGTAAACTTTGAAGAGTTGATAAGTTTTGCATCACAATGCAGAAAAAGTCTATTTTAAGCGATGTGTAATAAGTAGCTTACACTTTTACAGTGCCTGTAGCTTTTCCTCGTTGGAGGTATTTGCTGCCGATGAAATTTTCAATGCAATCAAAACGCGACTCTATCTTGTATCCGAGACCCCAAAATGATGCCTTAGCCTCGGCGATTTTAACCGTAACTCTAAATATTGAAAGAGTTTCATCAGTCTCAGTTCACAAAACTTTCGTGTGATCATTGTCTGACGAAAAAGCTTCCGGTGTGTACAGTTTTGCTTCCGGTATTCAATACAATATTAAAATTCTTCTCTGCATATCTCTTCAATTCTATAACTCTTCAATTTAATATTTTTGCTTACAAACCTGATGTCGTTGTCACAGTCCTTGTTCTTGCAAGCGTAAACGTTGTCAGGGATAGTACTAAAAAGAAAATATAATATTAAATCAAATTCGCACAAGAAGGCCATCTTTGGTAAACCATATTGCAAGCTAAACTAGCACATAAACTGATTGGAGACGGAGATGCGCCGAAGGCGGTGCGCGTATACCTGGTCTGAAGAAGCACACTAATTAATGCAATACTCGTCAAGGTTTTGCAAGTTAGAATCAGAATGTGAAGATAAATTTCAGTTCCATATCTTTTCAGTCCACAAATTTTATTTGCCTATTTTGACCATGACGTGCATTCAATACTATTTAAAAAGCCAAACAGAAATCTTAGTCGTGTGCCTAAAGTAGACTTGTTACTCTGGACTCCCTTGTTTTCCTTNCAAGGGTGGTCAATTTCGCCTAAAATCTGGAGTAAATCATTTGCGTTTTTAATTAATCAACTGGTTATATTTTTATGGCATTCTACGTTTTATTCTGCTACGAATAACCTATAAGTTTGTTTGGTATAATTTAAGGAACGGCCGTGAAAAGTAGAGTTTCTTAATCGCTGTCTGAAGGGTTACAGTAACCTTAAATTAAAGATTCGATATAAATGGAAACAAGGCAA
Source organism: Aurelia aurita (assembly GCA_004194415.1). Taxonomy (NCBI): domain Eukaryota; kingdom Metazoa; phylum Cnidaria; class Scyphozoa; order Semaeostomeae; family Ulmaridae; genus Aurelia; species Aurelia aurita. The sequence continues at coordinate 600,603 of REGM01000163.1, read as the reverse complement.
GAAGGCAAGATCAAAATGTCACTTGAGGGTCTGGGCCAGACTATCAAGTAATTCAATTATTGAGGACAACTGTCAAACCTTCCATGGACTTGGCTGCCAGTATGGGTAATAATCTCTCTCTTCTGGGCACTCATAAGCTCTTCTTGTGCCTTGAGGATTTTGGCGCGTGTATTTGGCTGCCTTTCCCTTCAATTTCTATTCAAGAAAAATAAATGTAATTATTGATTTCTAAGTTGAAGAGGAGTTGATATAAAAATAGAGAACATAAATCCCAAGATTGTCTCTCCTCTCAAGGGAACCAAATTTTGGATGTATTTTACCGAATTCGTTGTTTAGATGGAGCTTTAATGGTGATCTTTGTGAAAATACTTTGGGCTATTGGAAACAGCAGGGACACGTAACATTGCATGGCGCGGCTTCAATATTTCTTAGATAATAAATTTCTTCAATCTGCACTAAGAACGTGCTGCTTTGGTGACAGGTTTTCATTATGGTTTCAATCTGCTATTTTCTTTAACTTACTTGGTCTGCAGTAAAGAGTCCTCCGTTCCTTTCCCGATCTTTGCAGGTTTCATAGTATTTGAAATCCTCGTGCATGCCATATCTATAACGTGAAAGATATTGATGAAACCTATTAATTTTATGCAATCGTTTGTAAACTTTGAAGAGTTGATAAGTTTTGCATCACAATGCAGAAAAAGTCTATTTTAAGCGATGTGTAATAAGTAGCTTACACTTTTACAGTGCCTGTAGCTTTTCCTCGTTGGAGGTATTTGCTGCCGATGAAATTTTCAATGCAATCAAAACGCGACTCTATCTTGGATCCAAGACCCCAAAATGATGCCTTAGCCTCGGCGATTTTAACCGTAACTCTAAATATTGAAAGAGTTTCATCAGTCTCAGTTCACAAAACTTTCGTGTGATCATTGTCTGACGAAAAAGCTTCCGGTGTGTACAGTTTTGCTTCCTGTATTCAATACAATATTAAAATTCTTCTCTGCATATCTCTTCAATTCTATAACTCTTCAATTTAATATTTTTGCTTACAAACCTGATGTCGTTGTCACAGTCCTTGTTCTTGCAAGCGTAAACGTTGTCAGGGATAGTACTAAAAAGAAAATATAATATTAAATCAAATTCGCACAAGAAGGCCATCTTTGGTAAACCATAGTGCAAGCTAAACTAGCACATAAACTGATTGGAGACGGAGATGCGCCGAAGGCGGTGCGCGTATACCTGGTCTGAAGAAGCACACTAATTAATGCAATACTCGTCAAAGTTTTGCAAGTTAGAATCAGAATGTGAAGATAAATTTCAGTTCCATATCTTTTCAGTCCACAAATTTTATTTGCCTATTTTGACCATGACGTGCATTCAATAATATTTAAAAAGCCAAACAGAAAGCTTAGTCGTAGGCCTAAAGTAGACTTGTTACTCTGAACTCCCTTGTTTTCCTGCGTTCTTTGACTTGGTGACATAGCGATGGTTCACCACAGGGATACAGGGGACGTAGGTAATCAGTCTATGACTATAGTTCATATAGCCTCACTGCATAAGGCCCTCAACTTACGCTCATCTCATTGAATTGCTGTTGTTGTTGTCGCTGCAGTGAGGGCCTTATTTCCCTAGAGCTGTAAAAGTGGTCAAAAATTTCAATCGGCATATGATTTCTCCCGTCCCAATCAGAATGCAGGATTTGAGTAACCGCATTGTCATTGGCTAGTCCTTCTTTGAATTTGACTTCCCGCCAAAAGCCAACAAAGACCGTCGAATGCGGAGTTCGATTGATCTGCTGAAACGGCGGAAGCAAACAAAAATCTCGAAAGTTGCGAGCGTATTTACGAGATCTTTTCCATCTCCAAACGAACAGAAAATGGCTTAGAGGAAGAAATTTTTTGCAATCATGGCTAGAAGAAACATTCATCTAAGTACTGATAGCTCATTTTATGTTGCAGCAGTTCAGGAAAACTGCTTTTTGTGGCGTTTTAGGCTCGGTAGTTTTGAGAAAAAAATAGCAGGTGATTTGGTGATTTGGGCCATGCTGAATCAGTAAGAGGCTAAAACCGTTTCTTGAAGCGTAGGGAAATGAGTCGTAGTTGTAGCGTTATCAGTTCAGTCAAAGAGCGAAACTACGACATGTATTGAGTCTATAGTTGATATGCGATTACGCTGTCTCGTGGAAATTCGATTGATTTAATTGGTTGATTTGTCATATTGAATTTGCATAGTCCTTTTATATCCTACACAATGCAAATAAGGTGTTTCAAAAGATGCTTGGTAAAACCCTCCAAGGGTGTGTTTGATTGGTACCAATTCTGAAAATGGTAGATTGGCAGACTCGGAATTTGTGTTTGATTGACTCCGAAATTCTCAAAACGGTAGGCTCGGCTTGGTAGGTTTGGAAGGCCTTCTGAACCTTCTACTCCAAAAGGCAGAAGATTTGGCAGACTTAGGAGAGAAGAGTTCGAATCGAACGCAGTATTCGGCCTGTCGAATCGAAGCCATCAGTCTGTATTGTACTTTTATTCGATCGGCCGAATACTGTGTTCGAGTTCTCCAAAACCTGCTGTTTTAAAAAATGTTGTGTTTGATTGCGAAATATATTTCCGTCTCTGCGAAGTCTACTGTTTTCAGAATCTGGTAGGTTTGGAATTACCAATCAAACACACCCTAAGTAGCTTTAAATTTCGTAATTTCTAAGGAAAACAGCAACATTCCTATCGCCCTATTTCTTTATCTTTGATGCTCAGCCACTATGCCATTCGACATTGAGGTTAAACAGACCTCCATATTTGTATCATTCCTTTTCTGTTATAAGAAGATTTAAAGCTCACTCGATTAAAAACAACAGTTTATTGCGGTATATCCTTTCGCATTTGCTGTATGGATATATTTCCAAATAGAAACGGCCATTTTAACAGTTAAACATCTGTTACCGAAATATTCTCCAGTAATAAAGCTGCGATAAGGCTGCGAAAAGGGTTCCCATTTACTGTGAAGACTTTCGAAGCGGATTTCGACAGTGATTAAGCTGGAAGCTGCTCAGTGATATTATAGTTGCAAAGGTGGGTGTGCCTTTCAAAAGAGTAAAACTTTTTAAACTTTCATTCTCTCGAAGTAGCATTTTGGAAATCCCTTTGCAACTATAATATCACTGAGCAGCTTCCAGCTTAATCACTGTCGAAATCCGCTTCGAAAGTCTTCACAGTAAATTGGAACCCTTTTCGCAGCTTTATCGCAGCTTTATTACTGAATAATCGTCTATTTCTTTCCAATCATAACCAGTTCTTACTCAGCAGTTGAGCTTTTTCCTTATACTATTTCTCTGCTTTTTATTCTTAATGTTTTCTTTTGCAGGCCATCCGCCCCCAGCTTAGCGTTTCCTTACTGAGGCAGCCTAATAAAGCTAAAGTCACGCTGTAAGTTTTTTCATTCGTGTTTTATGATGCATTACTTGACCAACGGCAATAAGTATTGCTTCCAGTCTGAAGTCAGCTTGGGAAAGGTAGACGCCTAAACAAGGGCAGTTTGGTAATAATAGCATCAGTTGCTTTTAAGTGACACGCCATTTCAAAGCAATTAACGCTAGAAGACAAAGAGAATTCTTTCAAGCAAAATAATCAAAACAAACAAGGCTGCAAAATATACCATGAAACCAGAATGACAAATTGACTGCCTGTGCACGCGAAAAGGCATTTCTTAGAGAGGTCTTGAGTGCTTGTTTGTGCAACTACGATTTGATTTATCTAATTCAAAAGCTGGGCATCAAAGTTTAAAATACACCCAAAACATACGAGGATTATAATGCCTACTGTTCGGGTCTGAATTAGATAGAGAAAATCTGTGTGCGGAGATTTTAGATCTATCCTTTTTTTTTCGACATTTACTCATACAACTTGCCATACTGGTTTGAAGGCTTCGTTTGCTTTAAATCTTTGCTTGAGGGCATTCCCTTTGTTTTCTATCGCTGGCATATCAATCAAAAGCAACTCCTGCTATCGTTACAGAATCTGCTCTTGTTTGACGTCTGTCTCCAAATTTCGGTCGAAACGGTAATTTTGCAGTTTTTTTTATTTGTAATATCACACAGACTTTCATATTTTTTTCAAAAATGAAATTGTTATTTTGAAGATAAATCATTATGCTTTACAGAGGAAAAAACCAAACATTCATATCTTTTACGATTGCTCGGATATAAGTGGATTTTTAACGGTTAATTTCGGGTGGGTTGGTTGAAGCCACCAAACAAACTGCAGAAGACAATGGAGCGTTACAGTCTGGCAACGGAGCTCCTTTAAGTAGATTATCTTACCTTGTATATGTGCCATCCCTGAGTTTTGGACTGCACATATATTGGATAATGATCTCGCAGTTGTTATTTGGGTCATTACAAGAATGCTGATTGGTCCATTGGATTGGCATCTTTGATCCTGCCCAGTAACGCAAGCTTCCATAATTGTAGCCTCCGCGGTTGTTGTTCTGTGAGTCGAACATTCTGTAAAGGAAATGATTCGATNCTCATACAACTTGCCATACTGGTTTGAAGGCTTCGTTTGCTTTAAATCTTTGCTTGAGGGCATTCCCTTTGTTTTCTGTCGCTGGCATATCAATCAAAAGCAACTCCTGCTATCGTTACAGAATCTGCTCTTGTTTGACGTCTGTCTCCAAATTTCGGTCGAAACGGTAATTTTGCAGTTTTTTTTATTTGTCATATCACACAGACTTTCATCTTTCTTTCAAAAATGAAATTGTTATTTTGAAGATAAATCATTATGCTTTACAGAGGAAAAAACCAAACATTCATATCTTTTACGATTGCTCGGATATAAGTGGATTTTTAACGGTTAATTTTTGGTGGGTTGGTTGAAGCCACCAAACAAACTGCAGAAGACAATGGAGCGTTACAGTCTGGCAACGGAGCTCCTTTAAGTAGATTATCTTACCTTGTATATGTGCCATCCCTGAGTTTTGGACTGCACATATATTGGATAATGATCTCGCAGTTGTTATTTGGGTCATTACAAGAATGCTGATTGGTCCATTGGATTGACATATTTGTTCCTGCCCAGTAACGCAAGCTTCCATAATTGTAGCCTCCGCGGTTGTTATTCTGTGAGTCGAACATTCTGTAAAGGAAATGATTGGATCATTGACGGGAAAAATTCTGGTGAATCTTTGAACTGGTAGTAAATTGAAGATTCATACTCATCTGATTGTAAAACGAGCTGTCAGAAATTTTTGTAAGTTCAGTAAAATTCTGGGTCCACTTGCTTGGAGAAGATTGTTAAAGACCTGTCAATCGAGATATAAAAACAGTTTGATAGACATTGGTTATCAACCATTCAAAAATTGCTTTATCTGCAGAATTTGTTGCATGATGTTTATGAAAAGTTTGAAACAATTGTTTCTTGTTGCAACAAATAATTATTAGACTGCTCTGTTCCATGGTGACCAAATGAACCAACTATTCGTTGGGCAAGGGGAAAAGCTCAACTGTCTAAAATATGTTCGCTCGTTTAGTAATACCAAAAATGATTTTGTTTATTTAAAGGCACATTGTCGTGGATGTGATTGGCTAGATCTTTATTAATATTATTATTATCATTATTATTATTATTATTATTATTATTATTATTATTATTATTATTATTATTATTGTTATTATTATTATTATTATTAATTTATTTAAAGTTGGCTTTCCTAATTGAATAGCTAAAAGCTAATTAAGGCCAACTAAACTGAAAAGAAACTCTAATTTACAATGAAAACCCGAAATTACGATAAAAAGCAAATTAATCTTAAAAATGTAAATCTTTGATAAAAACTTCACACAATCCGCAGGTGCATGAATCACTATCCCACTGCTTTATTCTCCTTTTAAATTCCTGAAGTGTGTTGCATTCTTTCAAAAAGCTGGGAGTGAGGACCATAGAAGGCAGCCTCTATACTGAATATTTTTTGTACCATATGTTGTTGTTCTTACTTTCAGCAGCTGCAAATGACTTTCATTGCGCAGGCTATAATAGCTGCGTTCTAAAACTAGATAAAACTAATAACAAAAGAACTAGTAATTTAGTATTCGCCAACCCTTTATGCATTCGGATCATGCTTTCTTCCTTGAATAAAGGGAGTCAGGTCGTTATTGTCTTCGTGAATTTCGCTGTAAATTGTAATTACTGAAGCTTGCCTAATTCTATTCTTTTGGATTGTCTTATTTACCCAATCAGTGCCACGACAGTGTGCCTTTAAAAACCCCATGCTCTTCATGATCCTTTGCATATGTGTGAAGCATCAAAACATCATACTGCCGTAGGTAAACAACGTATTTTGAACACTAAATAGTGGGAACATAAATAGATACAGGGAACAAAGCTTTCCTAATCCTTCAGTTATTTTATGGAATGTCTATTGTTTGAGTTCAAAAGCGATGGCATAACAACGTTTATTTCAAGATTGAAAAGACAATACAGCATCTGCGATTGCAATGCCAAAATCATTTTCATACAATATGAAATTCAATGTGAGACCGCAAAGGATCTTGGGGAGCACAGGATCTTTAAAAGCCTATGTAGCTATTGCAATAAAGAATCAAGGATTCGACATCCGTTGCTGGCACTCTTTTCCCAGCCTCCTGCGCAACTGTATTGAACATTGAAGTGACTTACCGATTTGCATTTCGCCTTTCTCTGCCATTCTCGTCCAATCGATTGTTACTTCCTCTGTTAAAGAAACAATACAAGAAGTTAAGTAAAGAGATAAAGAGATTAGGAACTTGTTTCGCTCTAATTCTCAAATCTAATGGTAGGAACAATGTTTCATAGAATTTGTTGTTAATTTTGTGTGGGACCCACGCTTTTAGTATGAGGTCATGCTACTGTATAAATGGTCTCCCAAACCCACATCAAGTGACAGAGTCATTAGTAAAAACATAACTTGCTATGTTCTTTCTTTGCACAAAGAAAGATCCCGGAGAAAGGTACACTTCTGCGCTATAAGATGCATGCTGATATCGAGACAACTACATCGTGACTTTGCAGCAATATAGTTTACCATGTTCTATTTTTCTGCATTCTTCTAACGTCGATTGCTGGCTGATTTGAGATACCAACTACATTTCATGTTTTGATGTTCGCTAGTGACTTACATTAGCTTCCAAGATAAGAGTGGCAAACTTTTGAATAATTAAACGTACATTCATTCATGAGACTGTTATAGTTTATAGTTCCCTTACCTTGGATTTTGCAAGTACATGTCAGCATTGACCAGCAATGCTGTTGCACTTAGCATCAGCACGAGCATCGTAAAAGCACCCATCTTGGAAAGTTTGCTGTTCCAGAACAGCCTCTTCTGTTTAGTGAGGAGTGCCTGCTCTTGGGAATTTATTCAAAAACAGCGAAGCGGTTGAAATTACCACGCTCTCTGATTTCTCAATCTTTCGCGTCAATACCTTTGTTTACTGAATGTTTCAAAAATTCCAGTGCAGTCTGTGCTTTTAACATTTAAAATGTGTTTACAAATTGGGTGTAGCACAATTTTACGCGAATGCACCAGTGATCTTTTCTTTATTAGGGTTGATCAGATCAAAAACAACTGTTGACTTACTTTTAAATTTGACAATGAAGACACCTACGCTGATTTCCCCACATTGATAACAACACAGTGACAACCGTGTAATAGCTTCCAACGCTGTGCTGGCAAACGCAACAAAAGAGCAACGTAGCGGCTCCTTCGGGAATGATCGCAGTGGTAACATTTTAATGGCTCCCTACGCAGCCTCCCTTTCGTAACAAAAGAGCAATGTATCGGTTTCCTTCGGGAATGCGTCCAGTGGTAACTTTACAATGGCTTCCTACGCAGCGATCTCCGCACTGAAACCCAATGTTTCGATTACGCATATTCCGTCATGAAAAATGTGTGAAAAATAAGAAATAAGAAACATTTAAAAAATAAGAAACAAATGAAGAAACTTTTAGTACTAAAATGCGGAAATTTTCATATTGAATTAAGAAACTTTTGATACTATGGCCAGATCTAAGTTTCTTATAAAAAACGTGTACACCTTTTTTTTTATATAAGAAATTGGTTTATAAGAAACTAGTACTAGGATGGCTGAAAATTTAAGAAACTCTAGTACTATGTTTGAGAAACGCTAAGAAACTTTTGAAAGCTAAATTAAACAACCTCATGGCAAATTCGTTGCTCAAAATCAATTCTTGAGTAATATTCACTATAATTTTGTGTTTTGAGCCCAATACAACTCTTTTTCTTGCTAAAGATTGTGCTGTATGTCAAGAGACAAATACGTGGCAATGGTAGAAACTACATCATAATTCATGCATCCAAAAAATAAAGGAACTTTTAGTACTAAAAAGAGGAAATTTCCATGTGAAATTAAGAAACTTTTAGTACTATGGGCTGATCCAAGTTTCTTATAAAAGAAAAAACGTGTATATTTTTTGACAAGGTTGAAATTTGGCACGGCCCCCTGAAAAGCAGCCTTAGCTGACGGGGTTACCGTGGTTAAAGAATATAAAATCAAATCAAATACTCTATTTTGTTCGAGAAAGGTGTGTCGTGTTGGATATCACAAATTTGGATTCGAATGCCACGTTTATTTCTTCGAGTTGTTTCAGCGAAGTTGGAATTCAACGATAATCGATGATGAGTGCCTCGGTCAAATTAAATTTGGATTTTGTTTACGAATGGAACTTACTGCCCATTAACTGCAGAACAAAAAAAATGATGATTTATTTTTTTTGCCAATGCGGAAGGACTGAAGCTACAAAGGAAGGTTTCTAAATCAAATTAGCTGAGGAAAAACCGCTAAAGTTTCTCCAATTTCTGTCCACGCTGCGTTCACTGACATACAACGTAGTAGCTCAGGAATTTTCAAAATGAAAGCATCACTGTACATACTCATAAAATCAGGCCACTTACTGCTCAAAGTAACTTCAACTTGCTTCCACGTTTCTTCAGGCTTCTCATTTATTCGTAAAGTAAAGTAGGCAACGAATTAACACCATGCATTCATAAACAAAACTCTAAAATTGGCTAATCATACAATCCAAATTCGCCGAACTTGAAGAAATAAAAACATTCCTTATAAACTATGCTAAATATCACTTTAATGTGATAGGCAACTCTTTGTTCTCATGTTTTACGCCTTTCTGCTCCTCTAAGTGCCCAGTAACAGGAGTTAAATGCGATATTTTGAGCACAACTTCTCCCACTTCAACTCCAGTTCAGTGTTTTCATCGCGAAGAGGATTCCCTCTCGCAGCGCATCCGCCATCTTCCAGAAAAGTAGCGCGCCGTCCCAGACCTCTGTGAAAAGGTCTATTAAATGTTGTGGCAAATCAAATCTAGAATCGAATAATTCTTGAAGCCACAATAGCATTTATTGAAAAAACGAATCGTTTTAATTGAATTGCACCGGGTGAGTAGGAAAGGTGCCGGCCGGTGTTTGCGAAGCTGCGCGATTGTTAGATTCCCAGCGCTTTTCGCGTGCTGTTGCTCACTCTGTGGCGGGGATGCTGGCCTGGGTGCGAGGGTTTGTTCCGCCGGATTCGGTGGGGTGGATTTTTGCATCTTGGTTAGCCTTTTTGCTGTGGGGTGGTACATGGTGCGTTGAAATGGCTTGATTACTAGGGGTCACCACTTTTGCCGGACGTCGGCCTGCATTTTTCGACTCAACCGGTATGTTATGTCTTATTATAACACCAAAACAGCAGCCCCTCTCCCTTTTTGTGTTTGTTTCTGTTTTTTTTTATATCTTGTTAAAGTTGAATTGTGAGTGCCGACTATGATGGGGACCAGATGACCAAGTGTCGTCCCCTGCTGTGGTTGGCACATAGTAATGTATTCATACAGACGACATGTCACATGACTTGATCAATTCGCGCTCGAAAATCAGACTTTGGGTAAATGAAGCCATTACAAAGTATAGCGTCGCACAGGGATTTCGAGACCAGGGCACTCACTTTTAAGGAAATTTCCACTGAGGAATTTTTAGATGTTGTGAGGTTTTTTTGAAGGAATTGGAACTTTTGAGGAAATTTTAAGGAATTTAAGAATTTTGAAGAGGAATATAATTTGAACATAGAACTAACCATTTCGTGATTATAAGCTATTGTATCTACTTTAGTTTGTATCATTCTTATGACCTCTCTTTGAAAAGGGTTACTGAATATGTTAGTAAATGCACAAATCCCAAATAAACACAAATTCAGCTCCAAATTATGGTCAACGAGTTCCTCCATCAGAAGTTTGTATCATATGCTGCACTTGCAAGAACTAACCATTTCGTGATTATAAGCTATTGTATCTACTTTAGTTTGTATCATTCTTATTACCTCTCTTTGAAAAGGGTTACTGAATATGTTAGTTAATGCACAAATCCCAAATAAACACAAATTCAGCTCCAAATTATGGTCAACGAGTTCCTCCATCAGAAGTTTGTATCATATGCTGCACTTGCAAAAACTAACCATTTCGTGATTATAAGCTATTGTATCTACTTTAGTTTGTATCATTCTTATGACCTCTCTTTGAAAAGGGTTACTGAATATGTTAGTAAATGCACAAATCCCAAATAAACACAAATTCAGCTCCAAATTATGGTCAACGAGTTCCTCCATCAGAAGTTTGTATCATATGCTGCACTTGCAGTATGTGGGCCTATATGTTGCATTGCTTTTTACAGTACATCATCATCATCAGCATCACATTGCTATTATGCACTATCAGATTTCAGATTTCAGATTTCAGATTTCATTTTTCCATCATTAGCCTAGTACAAGACAACTTGTATACTTTAAGCAGCTACTGAGGAAATAATTACAACAAAATGAATACTATAACTAGCAATAACAATAGTCAGTGAGTGCGGCGTTTTTGCCTTTCCTTTTCCCTCCTCCGCACTGTAGAGTCTGCACGCAGGCTAATAGTAACAGGCCTTTGTGGTTCTGTTGGCGTTGCGATTCTTTGTTCACTTTGAATTGAAAATTCAATCACCCATGGAAAGTTGTTTGTGACCACGACTGAAATCAGACAACTACACATTCCACAAAACAAGAGAGATTAAGGTTTTATGCCTTTGACGTTTCATGATTGTGTGATCAAAATACGTTGTTTACATAGATTTACATTTCACCCCCGCAATAGCCATAGCCTCATTTTGAGACTTGGAATCGAGATAACTTACTATGACAGTAAGATTTTTTCGCTCGCAGGTTTTCGATTGAAATCGAATAGATATGCGGCCCTCGGCCGCAACAAGTGAACAATAACATTAATCTAAAAAAAACGTGACTACAATCATAAATGACACTGCATGGAAAATTCCCTTTACAAGTACAATAAAGATGATGTAAATGTATTGTAAAGAGCATCTTTCAATGACCTTTTCTTGACTTTAATTTTTTTGTAAATATGGAGATTTACATTAACTTTACATGGTTCGGTCAAGATTGTAAACAGCAATATTTACAACAACTTTCCAAGGTAATGTAAAGTTATTGAAATTCAATATTTACATGGATTTTCAAATTTTCGGAAACATGATTAATGTTGGTATTTACACAAGTTTTCAAATCATGTAAATTCAATGAAAGTTGACTTTTACAATGTGTTTTCAATGAATGTAAATTTAATTGAGCTTGATGCTTTCCCTCAAAAAGTTGGTTTAAATCCAAATCTCACGTAGAGGAAGATGCGCCTTATTGTTATTTTGAACGGAAGCTCTGGTTTTTGCAAAATTTTGAAGGAAGTAATCATCTTCCTGGATGTGTCAAAGATTCTAAATACGAGAGCATTTTAGATACAAACATTGTAGACGATCTATTACTCGTTCACATATGCCATTGAACTTTTTTTCAAAATAAAGCTGATATGACAGAAAAAAGCTAAGAAAGTTTCAAATCTCGTCCTGTTTCATCAACAATGATTAACAACATCTACATTTCCCAGAATACAATCTATTAATAAGGCTACTATAGATACACCTGGTGTCCCAAAATGATGTCTCCGCTTTTGTCAAAATGTACCATCATGAGTTATACACCAATTTGAATGAGATACCCATCATTTTCAAGCAAAGAGCCTACACTAAATTGATGTTCAGCTCGTGATTTTACGGTTCGCCAAACTCCGATACATCATTTTTGGAAACCGAGTAGATGAAATACGTGTAGTAAAAAGGTATGTTGCTCCAATTGGGCAGATAGTACCACAGAACGGGTTCAAAGAACTAGGGTTCCACCTTACACTAAAACTTCTTGTCCCACATTCAACTGAACTTCTACTAAGGCACTAATCATTAAATAGAATGTATTAAGAAAGATATCAACAACAGCTTTTCTCATCTCTCTAATACTGCCAACATCAAACACAAAACAGGGATGTTTATGTCTATATTTCCCTGCTATGCAGGGGCCCCATTTAAATTGACTAGTAAATTACATTCAAATTGGAACACTGGGTTCAGGTCACATGGTCCCAAAAAATTCTAATCAATGAAATCAGAGCAGAAGGCAACCTAGCATGCTTTAACCTACAAAACAAAATTAACAACTTCAACCAAACTTATTGATGAACTGATATCTAAATGAAAGTCTCAACTCCAATGCAATGCCAAACCACAGTCAGTAATAGCAAAGATACCAGGTGAGCCAGAACAAGTTCCCACTTTTGAAAATTCATAGCATCAAGACTACTCGGTGGATTGCAATGAATCAAATTCTCCTGGATAGCTGAGACATTGAAATATTATTGAAATTTTTCTCACGTTTTTATGAGCACTGGAAACATAGGTAAATTAGACTTTACGAAAATTTCATGGTTGCAAAATGCCCGGAAAAGGCCTAAAACACTTGATCAAATGTTAAAGAACCTTCTCACACAGAACAATAAGACAGTACAATTTTTCACAGGTGAGAGATATCTTGTGCACATTTATTGCCATGGAATTGAACAACTTCAGTCTTTGATTGAAAATCTATTTCTTATAACTCCTGAGAGAGGTGAAATGTTCTTGTGTATTGTTCTGTGTTAGGAGATTCCTTACAATTTGATCAAGTGTTTCAGGCCTTTTTTCAGGCATTTCGCAACCAAGAAATTCTCGTAAAGTCGAATTTACCTATATTTTCAGTGCCGATAAAAGCACGAGAAAAATCACACAAATGCTTTTGTCTTTCGGTTTTTAACTAGAATTTGAATCATTGAAATCCGTTAAGTACTTTTGGTGCTATGAGTTTTCGCAGGCAGGAACTTTTTCCTGGTTCACCCAGTAGATACAAAGCTTCATCAGCAAGATCTAAATTTCATTGTTGGCTTTTCTTTGCTGCACCATTCGGTGTTTAAATGGCCTAATAAAG
>REGM01000163.1:564540-584294 GCA_004194415.1 Aurelia aurita | reverse complement strand
CGATGGTTCTGACCTATGGTTGGATATGCAAAATAAATTATCTGCGTAATCCAATATTTCTAAGGAAGCTTTGGAAAAATAGCGACAACAAATTTAAGTAACTTTACAAGACCTGAATTTATAATGTAAAGTATCGCATCATCTTTCCTGACTCTTTACATTGAAAAGTAAATGTGAAAGATCATCTTTCAAAAACTGTACACGTCTTTACTTAGTCTGTAAAGATGATTTTCGTCTTTACAATAAGTAAAGATATTGTAAAGTTGACAGATCATATTTACATGTACTTTACAGAGAACTGGAATTCTATGTAAAGTTAATTTTCCATGCAGTGTGAAGTGTAAGGAATCATAAATGAAGTGCATAGAGAAGCAATTTTATACAACTTTTTGCAAATTTCCTATAGATTCCTATAGAAAGGTTCTGAATATTTACCCCAAAACAAGATGGCGTCGTGTTTTCAACGCTGCTGTGACGTCATGCCGTCTGTATCAATTTATTTCGTAATTGTTTTAATTTTTAGATGAATATAAATAAAAAAAATGAAAAGATAAAAAATATAATTTTTTCCTTAATAAATGCCAAATTGAGATTGGAAATACACAATCAAGAAAAAGCCAATCAAACTTTAATTGGCGATGCAGAGTTTCCAAGGAAGGACATGATGATTAAATGATAGTAGGCGGGTGGATAATGCTTTAGTTGGAAAATTCGCCAGTGTAACAAGTGTCTTTTCAAAACATCTTTTCTGCATTATTTCCGAACGTTTATCTCTCAAAGGAGACAAAAAAGGTCGAGCCAACGAGGAGCTGAATTATCCGGCAATTAAAAAAGAAAATATTTAAATATTTGAGATTTCGTGTTGTTCAAGTTAAACCATATTATACTTATAAAGATTCAACTGTATCGGTTCAAAATTTCTTTGCAATTGTTTACCTAATCACTTTTTATCCACCCACAGATAATTTATTTTGTTACTATCTGATCTTCACAAAGACAAACCAGTCAGAATTCTTTTTTTAAAGGAATAGCTGATACCTAAGGAGTTTGGTATATTTTCTGTACTGTGCTGGGTAACATATGATCTTCCTTGCACTGTCTTTTTTATTTTGTTATGCTTCCTCTTCAGTTGAAACACGCAATTTCACTTAAATGGCAACATTTCACCAGAGAGAACTGTTGCAAAAGTTATTGGTGCAAGCAGCTAGACTTGCAAGCTAACGACATTTGATCTTCAACTACAGACATAATTTTACAGGTATCTATTATTTTTGAATTCTCGTTAGAGATTTAAGACTCTGAGATCATAAGATATGAAGTTTGAAGGTATTTGCAGAGTTCTTTGGTACAGAGTCCAGAAAAAAGTCGCTGCTCCACGGCTGCGAGCCGGAGGAAGGTTTTGCTTGTCAATGTCATATTTGACGAAGGTTTGGAAATTTTTATACTGAACAAAGGAAAATTTTGGGTTATTTTGACAACAGAAAATGGTTTATAAATTTTAGGGTTATAAACAACGCGAGGAGTTCGAAAAGTCTGGTTATTTTGACTTGATAAAATGAGGAAGGTTCAACTAACGAAATTGGCCTCCGGAGGAACATTTGACCGTTCTCTGGACTCTGCTTTAGTACTAGTCGTTGCTTATGAGGCTGTGATTTTCTCATTTCGCTAAAAAGGTTCGCGTAGAAACAACCTACATTTGGAGAGATGTTTGGTGACCAGTTAGTGCAGCGAGTACCGTTGCAAATCCGCTTCACACTTATAATGAGTCCTGTGTTTCCCCGTACTTATTTTGCACAGCACGATTGCGGAATGATTTTTTTATTTTTATTTTATGTTCTCATAGAATTTACAATAGCAAACAATTACAAGACAATACCAACAGGAAGCATGGAAATCAACCCTGCAGCCATTACACTTAACATAGAGACACAAACATTACAAAATAACTAAATAAAAAGGAGGACAATTTTACACTCGCGGAATGATTGACCGTTTTTAGACGGTATTCAGTGTTTTTTCTTCTAACCTGAATTTCTATTTCCCAAGAGAGATACATAACGAATCGAATCAGTTATCAGTGATCAGTGTTCTTCGACTTACCTTACCTTAACTCACGAGTTTCTCATGTAAAGGGCCCCTTAGTTATTTAGTCGGTAGGCTTATATTGTCTAAGATCACTCAAAAACCTTCTTTAAGATGAAAGTTGGTTGATTTCTATGATCTTCTTGATCGATACTTTGACCACTTTCTGAAACCTGGCATATTCTGCCATGTTCAGAGCACCTAAATTTCGCTACAGTTGCATAAAGAGACACTACGGACGTTCAAACGTTTCTCTATGAGCTTCCTATTTAGCTCTGAAAAGAAGCTGGAGTCCTAGTTGTCAGTTTCGCATTGATTTGTATAAATCCTTGTCTGTTCACCATTTTTCTTCATTTGATGTTAAAGAGTGCTAGAGATGATTTATTGAAAGAAAACACTGCTGGTAGGTTCTGCTTGATATAAAGTGAATCCGAATACTAAAATCTACTGGCGTAAAACATTTATTATATAATTAAACATTATTATTAAACCTCGACATACAAGGTAGTTAGTTAGCTTAGTAAATGCAAAATCGAATATTTTTGGGCATCACAATGTCTCTGATTACACAAATGACATTTAAAAAAAGTTGAAAATTTTATAAACATTGCGCTTGAAAACGTACTACCGTATGTGTTCAACTACACACTTCTCTACGCTGTAAGCATGCAAAAATGATTATTTATTGATCTACAGACCCTTTGGATGAGCAGCTTCTTCCGCTTTTGCTTCTTCTAAGGCCTGTTCTTCCTTTTTCTCATCCTCAAGGGCATTGGCAATATCACGCTTTTCCTGTGCCTCTTTTTTCTCATTTTCTGTCATCGCAAACCGTGCGACATATAGGCCCCCTGCAAGAAGGAAAACACAGATATAGACTTGGCATTTCAAAAGACGCATTTTAGATTGCTGACATGTTNTTAGAAGAAGACCTCATAGCCTAGCCACTTTAAAACGCGCTTTGTTCCTTCCTGTGGAGAATAACTGCAATTTATACATTTTTCTCTTCAGAGAGGAGTTTTATGTGGATTATGTTCTGCTATGTTACAACACCCTACAGAAGCCATTTTGATTAAAACTTACACTCGATCTCTTTATGCGGAAATTGTAGCCCGCTAAGATACTTTGCCCATTATGTGTGACATCTTCCTAAAACATGTTTGGACCTCCTACCTGGTTGCAAGAAGGCAATGCTCTTTGAATCGTCTCTAGTAAAATCAAGCATTGTATCTATTAAAAGATTCTGAGGGTAATTTCTGCCAAAATGTCCATGAACATCTCCGGC
Source organism: Aurelia aurita (assembly GCA_004194415.1). NCBI lineage: Eukaryota > Metazoa > Cnidaria > Scyphozoa > Semaeostomeae > Ulmaridae > Aurelia > Aurelia aurita. The sequence continues at coordinate 580,930 of REGM01000163.1, read as the reverse complement.
CTTTGCTTTTCCTTCTGCATATCTCTGAGCCTTAAGCAATACCACGTTGGATCTATCTGTCCCTCGTCTTCCTTGGCCAGCGTTGTTGCTTGGGTTTGAATCGGAGCCCGTCCATCTGATGAGAAAACAGGAGGCTTGTTAGCTGAAGATAGCGATGCCGGTGTGGCATTGAGAGAGGTGAAGTTGTGTAATGAAGGTGTAGAGCAAACATGCAAGCAATTAAATCGACCCAAGGCGGTGTCCAAACCACTTAACTAAGGCTGTATGTCATTGTTACTTTTACTTTATACCGGGTGGTTCAGAAACGAAATCAGTGAGCCTATTGGCTTGTAACTAGTCATAGAATTCCAATGAACTTATGTTCCTTTTATAGCGAACATTAGAACTTAGATCTGAAAATCTACCTGGACGAAATCTGACATTTTAATATTACGAACAATTTTATAATTGTGTTCATACAGGAGTCTTTTCAAAACAGGCCTAAATACTTGATCGAATTCGCAAATACTTCAGCATCAAAATGATATAAAGTGGCAGAGAGAAGTTGCGGTAAGAGAATCAGTTGCTTCCTTATTCCATTACGGAAGTCAAAGCTAAGTTTAATAGAAAGATTTTTCATGTTTTAAATTGCACTCACTGGAAATGCACATATTCTCCAGGCGACATTTCAAGCGTGTTAGGCACGAAATCGTATTCGACTGCTGGATAAACTTGCACGATGTTTCCACGTTTGCCACGAACATTCACATTGTAAACTGTTTTGCCTTTCAGCTCAGCTGAACGTTTCATAACTGAGAATGAGAATGACCTGAAAGAGAAAGAGAACGCAGCTTACAGACTGAAGACATGATGTGATTATATAAAGGTGAGGTACACCTCTTTTCCGAGTATGTGTAAATTTCTAACTTAATAGTGGAATAATTTAGAGATTTCTAATTCCAACTTAATTTTGACATAACTCCCACAAAAGTTTGTAATTGATTCAAAGAATAATTTCTCTTTATTCAATAAATAAATCAGATTTGTGATTAAAGTTCGAAGTCGTGGTGAAACAACAATTGTTAATAGGGCAGCTCCAGGCCAGTTACAGGGCATGTATCATTTAGTTACCGTTAAAAAGCCATCATTTAGTAAGCAAAAGATTTGCCAAAACAGATATGCAAGAGATTTGAAGTCTATGGAAGGAAAAGTGTTGGAACTGTTTTGGGAAACATGGCATGCGACGTTTTGGTACATGCGTTTAGTGAAATGAGCTAGGATACAGGAGTGATGTGCAATGAATTTCATTTCGTTTCAGTTTCATGAATATTCCATTTTCTTCTTTTTTCAATTGCATGAAAAGATAGAAAAGAAAAATAGAAAGAAAGAAAACGAGAGGAGAGAAAATAAGGGGTAAAATATGAAATAGTCTGTTTTTGTTAAAGTGAGCAAACTTTAGTCTTTTGGCCTATGACCCTTATTTATCCCTGAGCCTGTAACGGCACCTAGTTCACTCTCTTCATAAAATTTCATTTATTTACCGGTCTTGAAATGTTCGCCCATATTGAGCAGTGTTGATTGCCAGTCGTAACTCCAGTTTTTTCGCAGTGCCAGTGAATGGGTTGACTTCAGGGTTATTCTTGAACACGTAACCTCTTTCACTCGCGCTGTCTTGGCTCAAACCAACGATGCTAGAGATTGGCACTTTGGTCGTTTTTCCATCTTCTCCATTTCGGTTTGAGAATGTTTTCCAAGTGTCGAAGTCTTTCGTTGAGATGTTGTACCTATAGAACAATGATATGTGGCGTTGCTAATAAATGGGAAAATGACGTGGGGGAATAGACCACATTTTGCGATTTTGTGGAGAATTAAACTTGTTGTGGTTTCAAAAAAGGTAAATTTTGCATTATTTAGTAACGCTTAAAGTAAATCAACAGAATTAAAATTAGCTTAGCTAGGGGCACTGGGGCAATCTAAATATAGCCTAATGTATTTGATGTTCTCGATCAATGAAAACAATAGGAACATAAATGGGGCGTGTTTTTTAGCAATGGGTTAATTGAGTTGTTTCTTGATAACACAACACCATTAACCCATTGCCAAATGTATAAAATATTCAAATAAAACGCTGGAACCTTTTCTTGCAATGTTACTTAATTTTGACAAATGGGGCAAAATTCTTTTGAGACACCCTGTATGTTTAGACTAGATCGCTATACCTCCGTTCATTTACTTTGAACAGTCCAATTTCGTTTATTTAATAAAGACAATGTATGTGCATCCTTCGACCCATATCTGTTTTTAGAAGCAAAATACCTCCCACATACAGAACCATGCATGCAGTGGCGTAGCCCAGGGTGCTGTCATTGGGGGGGGGCCAAATTGCGAGCGAAGCGATAAAAATTGGGGGTCTGTTGGCTTGCCCCCGGAAAAAATTTGGGGCCACGCCCTTCAGATCGTCGGAAAACGCCCCTTTTTGGAGAAACCATCCTAAATGAGAAGGAGAAGAGTCCTCGTGATGGGCTATTTGGCAAGAAAAACTTCGATAATCAGGACAAGCTGAGGAGACATTCATAATCTTCATCTTTATTGCTGTAGTATTTCAAAAGTTTGATAACGAAAGACATGACATTTCCCTTGCAGGATTATCAAGTTTGCCAGAAATTTCATTGACCCCCCTGAGGTGCCGATTTTATTGTAGATTTGGGCTTTTCTCAGACACCAGCTTTTTTACCATTGGCGGCGACTGCCCCCCCCCCTTGCCCCCTGGCTACGCTACTGCATTCGTGTTAATGAAAAAGCAAGAGTAGTCGTTGAAAGTGACCAGGGAACCAGACAGCGCAATTTTTGAATATACGCTGATTAACAGGACAGCAATTGCTCCGTGTACTATGTCACGAAACAGCACTGTGAATAAAACAATTTCATACCAGGTAGGCGTCCTTGATCTGTCCTTTTGTAAGTCTAATTACCTTATTCTCATAGCACAGCTGTCTGCTTCAATATCTGGTACAGTCCAGTTGTAAACATTCATTAATCCACCCATTCCATTTCCATTGTGATTATCACGTGACCATGGTGCTTGCTTGCAGTCTGGTGCCGCTGTTTTGTGGGAAGGATACTCTGTCCACTTTGCTCCGCTAATTTGCTGCAAAAACAGTTGTCTGATTTTACAAATACTGATTACCTAACTAAGCAGACTTGTGATATTCTGATTGCTATCTAGACAATTAAGACTACGTTCACACGATACCGGTACATTTTTAAAACGGTGAAAAATGTGACGTTAGTAAAATTTTTGCTAGTGTTCACACGATACCGGCAAAACTTCAATGCTGTAGAAAATTTGACGGTAACAAACTCGTTGCAATCTCCCCAAGAATTTGATGCCAAAGAAATGCACCTGCACCATAAGAATCGATCAGCCTCGTTTTGACAGCGTAGAAAATGTTCCGTTTTCATCGTTTTCGAGTGTTCACACGATGTCGTTTTCAAATTGTGCTGGTTAGAGTTCCGTTTTCAAAATCTACCGTTTTCAAAATCTGCCGGCAAACAAATGTGCCGTCCACCTATCTGTCATATTTTTCACCGTTTTCAAATTGTGCCGGTATCGTGTGAACGCAGTCTAAATTTTAACGGAGAAGCACAAACATGGTCTCTATATTTAAGGTTAGACTTTTATCAGTAAATTAAAGAAAAATCTTTGAAATCGATGTGTTAGATTAATTTCTGCAATTTTCCAAAAGGTGCGAGTTTTTTTAATCACATGGTATATAGGCTTCTCATTGGCTGTTTCCAAATATTTTACCTTTTAGAAATTGCCAGTTCTCGTTCAGATTTTATCTTTGGATCTACTACACCCTATATTTAGTTTGATACTCCTAAACAGTCACAGAACGATTTTATTTCCGTGTGACATCAGAAAAGATCCGCTTTGGAATCTACTCTTTGATTGATTTTAGGCATTTTCTGGCATTAAAACTTAGTAAGTTATATTTTACCAGTGTTATGATGATCGTAAACAATCTACAAAAGAGCTGACACTTTTTGGTTTTTCAAGCGAAGACCGGACTTTGAGTTCCCTTTTGTGAACTATTTGGTTATACTGCAATCCATCAAATTTTCAACCTCGTTCCCATGACCCAAAAGAAGGCTGCTGAATCCAGCTGAATTCAGTATTGACGTAGGAAACTGGCCCTCGGAACCAGGTGGTCAAATTTGGGGACCCTTTAGTAGATTTCCTGGTATCCCTTGAAATTAAACAACAAAATCGTACGTTGCAGCATTTTTCTTTCAAAATTCTGCTCGATTTTCAGGAACCTTATATGGTACAAAAAAACCGCAACAAAAGTAAGTCCCAGAGCATGCGCACTAGACAAGCGCGCTGGTCGCCGACCAAAACTACCGCAGTGAAGGTCGTGGTCGCCGACCAAAACTACCGCAGTGAAGGTCGGCCTTAAAATGGCTGCTAAAATTTCCAAAAGTATTGACAGTAAAAAGTGTGCTTTTTTCATATGACTACCATGATTGCAGGGACCATTGATGAAAAGGAGGCGTGTTTAGCTATCGTACTGAATATCTATCAACCGGAATCCAGATTTTTTGAATGACATTTTCAGATTTCATCTATCTTCATATAATCTCAGAANAGGAAGCTTGATCAAATTGTGATATTCTGATTGCAATGATCGTACTGAATATCTATCAACCAGAATCCAGATTTTTTGAATGACATTTTCAGATTTCATCAATCTTCATATAATCTCAGAAATGAAACATTTTCTACAAAAAAACCAAACACAGTAATTTATGGAACGGAAACAGTTTCTTACAGATGTAGTCAGATTTGGAATAACATACCTGCCGAAGTAAGAAATGCAAACAATCTAGACATTTTCAAAAGACTAATAAAACAAATTACTATTCCATGCTCCTGCAAATTATGCACCCAGTATATACCAAATCTGGGATACATCACATAGATTATCGTATTTCTTATTTTACTTTACAAACATGTTGTATATTATATATATTTTTTTTTCTTTTTCGTTGTTGCTGTTCTGTTAGTTGGTATTAATTAGCTAATTGTATTTATTTATGATTAAAGCTAGAATATGTATCCAACGTTAAATAAAGTATAAAAAAAACTGCTTGACTGAGCTCAAATTGATTGAAGAAATGGTAATTACCAAAAATAGCAAATCTTATTACTCGGCAAAGAATAAGTGGAAAGTGGTAACACCAAAGTTGTCTAATGAAGATGGCAGATGTGCAAAGCATGCTGGTAAAAGCTCCTTGACGACAACCTAAATACATACAAATTTTGGTCTGCCGTTTCCACTAGCTAGCTGTGGTAAAGTTCGGAACAAGTAATCAATGTAAACAAATAGAAAAATTGTAATTCGAATGCGAATGTTTAATTAAAACTTCAATTCGAATCAAACTTTTACTTTTTCTGCTTTGGAAAGGTTTCCTTTCGAACCATGTTGCATTCGAATTCAAGGTCAATTCGAATTCAAGCTGGCTAGTGAAAGGGCAGACCGACAGTTTTACGTCGTTAGGAGTAAGCATTGCGACATTTTGTCGTTAGGTGGTCGTCAGGGAGCTTTTTATCAGCATGCTTTGCAGCAAAACACAACAGAGTCTTTGGAGCCGCCACATGCCTGTAGGGAGTTTGCTTGTGGGTAGTATTGCGTTGGTTTTCTTCACCTTGTTGAGCCTCCACAGTAATTTTCAATCTGAGATTTGCATGATATTTTGGTGTAGTCTCAACACGGAGAAGAAAACAAAAGCAATGCTTACTTTCGATGATGTGTTTAGAATAAATTTAGACTCACATCACATGCACTCTTAGTGATGGGAATGAATCTATCACGTCTTCTTTTCCTGCGACCCCTTCTTGTATCGTACAAATAATCGTCAGGAACGTCGCAGGCAAACTTTGATCTGACATTTTGACTTTCTTTCTTGTAGTAATCGCATCTTGAAACATCATTCGTCAGCACAACGATGTCCTACAGAAATAAAGGTAAGTGAAATTCCTTTATTCGCAAATTGTCTGTTTCATATTCTCATCAAATATTACAAAAACAAATAAACATACCATACCACAGGGTGTACTAAAGTTCACATCAACCCCATGTAGCCATTACACTAAACATAGAGAAAAAAGGAATTCCTAGCCTCGTTTTGTCTGTCATCCTTTATCATCACGAGAGATGGTAGACGATAGTCGCCCTATGGTAAGTGGCCCAAGTGGCCCATAACTTTCGATGAGTATGAACGAAATCAACCAAATGAATCTCTTATGTAAAAATAGTCATCTCAGTCATTCTCGTTGCTATAAACTTTGTGCCTCTTCACGGAATTTGGTGCTTGTCCCCCATCTTTTTCCAAGAATCTTTGCGACTACATTGGTTAAATTAAAGATTCTATTTAAATGGAAACAAGGCAAGAAGGCAAGATCAAAATGCCACTTGAGGGTCTCGGCCAGACTAGCAAGGGTGAATTTCATACAAACAAAAGAATCAGGTCTCCGATAAGACAAAGCAATTTACTAGTCTGGGCCCAGTTGTTTAAAACTGGCATAAGGGTAACACCGGATTAGGACCATGCGAGAATGGCAACATAATTATGCTTTTAATCTAAGATTAGCGCTAATCGTGGTTTGAACAACCGGGCCCTGATGAATAGGTTTGACACCTTCAGTGCAGCTAGCTAAAATGTTTCGCTCTCTGTGTTTATTTTAATTAGATCCAGTGCACTTATACATGTGAAATCTTTTTTCAGAACCGTAAATCGCTTTGTTTTGACCGCTTGATTCTTTGTTTACAAAATTCATCCTTGCTGTATCAAGTAATTCAGTTATTTAATACAATTGTCATACCTTCCATGGACTTGGTTGCCAGNTGTAAGTAGTGTAGTAAGTAGTTTGTTTTGTAAAAATTTAAATTGAATATAAAAAAAAAAAAAAAAAGATTTGACACCTCAGTGCAGATTTGACAGATTTGCAGATTTGAAGATTTGATTTGACAACTCTGTTTTTTCGCTCTGTGTTTATTTTGATTAGATCGAGTGCACTCATATATTTGAAGTCTTTTTTTCAGAACCGTAAATCGCTTTGTCTTGACCGCTTGATTCTTTGTTTTACAGAATTCATCCTTGCTGTATCAAGTAGTCAGTTATTTAAGACAATTATCATACCTTCCATGGACTTGGTTGCCAATATGGGTAATAATCTCTCTCTTCTGGGCACTCATAAGCTCTTCTTGTGCCTTGAGGATTTTGGCGCGTGTATTTGGCTGCCTTTCCCTTCAATTTCTATTCAAGAAAAACAAACGTAATTTATCACATGATGAAATCGTGGAAACGAGATTGATTTCTAAGTTGAATAGGAGTTGATATAAAAAAATAGAGAGCAGAAATCCCAGGATTGTCTCTCCTGTCAAGGGAACCAAATTTTGGATATATTTTACCGAATTCGTTGTTTAGATAGAGTTTTAATGATGTTCTTTGCGAAAATACTTTGGGCTATTGGAAACAGTAAGGAAACGTAATATTGCATGACATTGCTTCTTCAATATTGTTAGTGGCTGATTATAAGAGAGTTTCGGCCCTTTTATAACTTTAACCGGGCTGAAATTTTTAAAGATTATATGGTGGTTTCAACCAAGGCTGGACTGAAATCCATATTTTGCACGGGAAATCATTTCAAAATTACACGCGCAGGCTCCAGTAATTCCAGCCTTGTTAAAAATTATGATCTACGATTATATTTAATTTGTCAGCCTATTTAATAGAGCTAAAAATCTTAGCCAGTTTGTTACAAGCGGGCTGAAATTTCAGCCCGGCAAACGTGGCTGAGACTTTTATCACGTAATCACAACTTTGTTTTTGCAACACTTTGACCGCAACACCGGGTTGACTTTTCAGCCCGGCTGAAGTTACAAACGGGATGAAAACTATCATATAATCAGCCCCTTAGATGATAAATTTCTGCAATCTGCACTAAGAACGCGTTGCTTTGTTGACAGGTTTTCATTATGGTTTCAATCTGCTGTTTTCATAACTTACTTGGTCTGCAGTAAAGAGCCCTCCATTCCTTTCCCGATCGTTGCAGTTTTCATAGTATTTGAAATCCTCGTGCATGCCATATCTATAACGTGAAAGATATTGATGAAACCTATTAATTTTATGCAATCGTTTGTAAACTTTGAAGAGTTGATAAGTTTTGCATCACAATGCAGAAAAGATCTATTTTAAGTGATGTGTAATAAGTAGCTTGAACTTTTACAGTGCCTGTAGCTTATCCTCGTTGGAGGTTATTTGCTGCCGATGACATTTCCATGCAATCAAAACACGACGCGATCTTGGATCCGAGACACTAAAATAATCGAAAATAATATCCTGTATATAATGGTTTCAAGATAGCCTCGAAGATTTGAACCTTAATTCTAAATATTGAAAGAGTTTCATCAGTCTCAGTTCACAAAAATTTCGTGCGATCATTGTCCGACGAAAAAGCTTTTGGTTTGTACAGTTTTGCTTCCAAAATTCAATGCAATATTAAAATTCTTCTCTGCATATCTCTTCAATTCTATACCTCTTCCATGTAATATTTTGTTTACAAACCTGATGTCGTTGTCACAGTCCTTGTTCTTGCAAGCATTGACTTTGCCAGGGATAGTTCTAAAAAGAAAATATAATATTAAATCAAATTCGCACAAGAAGGCCATCTTTGGTAAACCATATTGCAAGCTACACTAGCACATAAAATGATTGGAGACGGAGATGCGCCGAAGGCGGTGCGCGTATACCTGGTCTGAAGAAGCACACTAATTAGTGCAATACTCGTCAAGGTTTTGCAAGTTAAAATCAGAATGTGAAGATAAATTTCAGTTGCATATCTTTTCAGTCCACAAATTTTATTTGCCTATTTTGACCATGACGTGCATTCAATACTATTTAAAAAGCCAAACAGAAATCTTTGTCGTGTGCCTAAAGTAGACTTGTTACTCTGGACTCCCTTGTTTTCCTGCGTTCTTTGACTTGGTGACATAGCGAAGGTTTACCACAGGGATACAGGGGACGTAGGTAATCAGTCTATGCCTATAGTTGATATTCGATTGCGCTGAAGATCGAAGGAAGGGCATTTTTACCATGATCCTTTGCGTCTCATGGAAATTCGATTGATTTAATTGGTTGATTTGTCATATTGAATTTGCATAATCCTTTTATATTCTACAAAATGCGAAAAAGCCCGGGGGGGTACTTGACTTTAATTAGTACGGGGGTGTGCACTCCAAGAAACAATTTTTTGACCCTGCTCTTGAATTTTCCCCTCCAAATGATACCCGGCTTTAGCAAAAATTGGCAAAAAGTATACTCCAAAGCGTAAAAATACATTTTTCAACATCGAAATAACAGCCCGCTCTAACAAAATATCCTTTTTGACAACCGGCTTTAGAAAAATTTCCTTCTTTTGATACCCGGCTTTAGAAAAAAGAGGCGAAAATGATACCCGGAAAGGAGTGCACATCCCGTCAGCAAAATAGTACCCCCAGCTTAGCGTTTCCTTGCTGAAGCAGCCTAATAAAGCTAAAGTCATGCTGCAAGTTTTTCATTCGTGTTTTACGATGCATTACTTGGGCAGCGGCAATAAGTAACGCTTCCAGTCTGAATTGAGAAAGGTAGACGCCTAAACAAGGGCAGTTTGGTAACAATAGCATCAGTTGCTTTTGATTGACACGCCATTTCAAAGCTATTAACGTCAGAAGACAAAAGAATTCTCTGAAGCAACAAATCAAAACAAATAAGGCCGCAAAAGATACACTGAAACCAGTATGGCAAATTGACTGCCTGTGCACTTGAAAAGGCATTTCTGAGAGTGGTCACGAGTATCTATTGATCGATAGCTCTAAACATGTGCCACAAACAAGAACAGATTTTGTAACACAATAGCATCAGTTGCTTTTGATTAACACCGCAATTCAAAGCGATTAGCGATTGCAGACAAAGGAAATCCTCTCAACCAGTAATTCAAAACAAACAAAAGTTGCCCTGAAACCAGTCGGGCAAACTGTCGCCTTGTGCATGCGAAAGGTCGTTTTTAAGAGAAACCAGGAGTAAATATCGAAAGAAGAAGGATGAATTGAAAGATTTCCCTCGCGGAGTTTGTTTATTAGATTCAGATGCTGAATAGTAATTGTTTTATTCAAGCCCTAAATATGTGAGAATTGCAATGCCTTCTGGTCAGCTTCTGAATCTAATAAATAAAATCCGCGAGGCAAATCTTTAGATTCATCCTTCTTCTTTCGTTATAAACTCATGACTTCTCTAAACTACCTTTCGCGTCCACAAGGTGACAGTTTACCCGACTGGTTTCAGGGCGACTGTTGCGTCTTTGTTTGTTTTGAATTACTGGTTGAGATAATTTCCTTTGTCTGCAATCGCTAATCGCTTTGAATGGTGGTGTCAATCAAAAGCAACTGATGCCATTGTGTTACAAGATCTGTGCTTGTTTGTGTCACTGCGATTTGATTTATCTAATTCAAAAGCTGGGCATCAAAGTTTAAAATACACCCAAAACATACGAGGATTATAATGCCTACTGTTCGGGTCTGAATTAGATAGAGAAAATCTGTGTGCGGCAGATTTTAGATCTATCCTTTTTTTCGACATTTACTCATACAACTTGCCATACTGGTTTGAAGGCATCTTTTGTGGCTTCGTTTGCTTTAAATTTTTGCTTGAGGGCATTCCCTCTGTTTTCTATCGCTATGTCAATCAAAAGCAACTCATGCTATCGTTACAGAATCTGCCCTTGTTTGACGCCTATGTCTCCAAATTTCTGTCGAAACTGTAATTTTGCAGTTTTTTTATTGGTAATATCACACAGACTTTCATCTGGTTTTTCAAAAATGAAATGGTTAGTTTGAAGATAAATCATTATACTTCATAACAAAACATTCATAACGTTTACGATTGCTCGGATATAAGTGGATTTTTAACGGTTATTTTTTGGTGGGTTGGGTGAAGCCACCAAACAAATTACAGAAGACAATGGACACGTGCCTAAAACAATGGTGTTTACAGATTTGTTTACAGTCTGGCAACGGAGCTCCTTTAAAGTAAATGAACGGAGATATAGCGATCTNAGTTTTTAACCTAATTGCTTTTTATACAAAGCCAGCCGGCGAAATGTTTATTTCGCAACACAATGCTATTAAAATTAAATTTAGCTTTCGATAGCAGTCTATGTTTAGATTAAACCAACCAAAGGCATCAGTACAAGTGAAAAGCGAGATGGCGTTTAGAAAACTATTGTCCCAGGAAACTTAGCCTTACAATAATTATTTGTTCTTGTAACAGATTTACGAAATGAAAAATAAGTTTTGATAGAAAAATTTATGTTTCTATCACATATACTGTATTAATTTTAACATAATTTCGTTTGATGCAAAGCCGCAAAATATAACAAACGATCCCCCTTCGTTGCAAACAATTCATTTCATTTATTCTCAAGTGAAATTTATCTACACAAGGTTTTAATGGAGTTGAGGAAATGCTCGCTGATAGACACAGACAAATAATTAAATCTTTCAAAAAGAATACATAACTAGCAGTCTTAGGACAGCGATGCAAATCCCTCCAAACAGACGGCCTGCTACTAGAATACGCCAACCTCTCTACATCAATTAGATCTTTTCAATTTCCCCTTCCACTACGTATCAACGTAGAAGCGTAATATGAGACCTTCAAACTCGAGTTGAAACTTATCTTTTATAAAACTGTCTCTTATTCTAATCCTTTCGTTCTTCAAATGGCTTTCAATGCTCTACCCTATCCTTTAGTTGAAACAAAATACTTAAGAATGAATTTCTTTACGAAATAGCCACAGTAGTGATAGCTTCGAATTCAAATTCGAAGATAAAAAAAACTACGCCAGAAACAGTTGAACCTTTGATGTTGAATATACACATCAGCTTGTATGTGAGCGAGGAATGTAACAAACAAATTTTTTTTTTAGAAAATAGCCATGTTGACTGAGCTGGTCGGAAGCTACCATTCAGTTTTTCAACTTTTCGACGTCAAATTCAGCCGTCCCGCAGCTAAAAATGTTGGTTCAAAGCGACGCACCTTTCTCGAACAAAATAAAGTATTTCAACCTTGTAAAAAAATATATGAATCAGGATTCATGCTTGCCGTGCCTCGAAAAGCCTCCCACACGTAACAGTAGACGATTGCACTAAAGATGGTGTCAGATAATTGTTTACCGTGAACCTTTGCGTCTCAAAGAATTTCGATTGATTTGATTGGTTTATTTACCTTGAGACGCAAAGGATCATGGTAAAAATTCCCTGATGCCATCATAATAATCGTCTCGTCTGGTTGCAAGTATTTTCGATCTTTTGTCAACTTTTGAATCAGGCCTGGAGCTTTTGATGTGGTGGGATTACTTGATTATTTGTTGACTGAATTAAACAATATTTCAAAAAGCTGCACACACTCTTTCATGACGGAATGCGTAATCGAAACATTGGGTTTCAGTGCCGAGATCGCTGCGTAGGAAGCCATTGTGAAGTTACCACTGGACACATTCCCGAAGGAAACCGCTACGTTGCTCTTTTGTTGCGTTTGCGAGCACAGCGTTGGAAGCCATTGCACTGCTGTTATTGTGTTTTTATCAATGTGGGGATATCAGCGTAGGTGTCTTCATTGTCAAATTTAAAAGTAAGTCAACAGTTGTTTTTGATCTGATCAACCCTAATAAAGAAAAGATCACTGGAGCATTCGCGTAAAAATTGTGGTACACCCAATTTGTAAAAATATTTTAAATGTTAAAAGCACAGCCTACACTGGAATTTTTGAAACATCCAGTAAACAAAGGTATTGACGCGAAAGATTGAGAAATCAGAAAGCGTGGTAATTTCAACCGCTTCGCTGTTTTTGAATAAATTCCCAAGAGCAGGCACTCCTCACTAAACAGAAGAGGCTGTTCTGGAACAGCAAACATTCCAAGATGGGTGCTTGTACGATGCTCGTGCTGATGCTAAGTGCAACAGCATTGCTGGTCAATGCTGACATGTACTTGCAAAATCCAAGGTAAGGGAACTATAAACTATTAAGGCTGGTTTCCATTAAATCGTAGAGCGATCGTAAGGGGATCGGCGACAGTCTGCGATCGTCTGCGATCCCTTCTTCCATCTTCCATCTGCGATCATAAAAACTGGTTTCCATTAAATCGTAAGAGGATCGGCGACAGTCTGCGATCCCTTCTTCCATCTTCCATCTGCATCATTTCAAACCCCATGGAAGGCGCTTCAACAAGAAAGTTCAAATCTAATTGGGCAATTTGATCTATGTTATTGTTCTTAAACAAAAGGACGTCTGCGACGATCGCCGATCGTCTGCAAAAAGTGTTTCCATTAAAACTTTCCCAGATCGGGACAGTCGTAACGATCGGGAAAGTTGAACTGATTTCAACTTTCCCGACGCTTACGATCCACGATCCCCGACGGTCGTAAGGATCGTAAGCAAGTGTTTCCATTAAATCGGGAACACAACGCAGACGATCGCAGACTGTCGCCGATCCCCTTACGATCGCTCTACGATTTAATGGAAACCAGCCTTTATAGTTTATAGTTCCCTTACCTTGGATTTTGCAAGTACATGTCAGCATTGACCAGCAATGCTGTTGCACTTAGCATCAGCACGAGCATCGTACAAGCACCCATCTTGGAATGTTTGCTGTTCCAGAACAGCCTCTTCTGTTTAGTGAGGAGTGCCTGCTCTTGGGAATTTATTCAAAAACAGCGAAGCGGTTGAAATTACCACGCTTTCTGATTTCTCAATCTTTCGCGTCAATACCTTTGTTTACTGGATGTTTCAAAAATTCCAGTGTAGGCTGTGCTTTTAACATTTAAAATATTTTTACAAATTGGGTGTACCACAATTTTTACGCGAATGCTCCAGTGATCTTTTCTTTATTAGGGTTGATCAGATCAAAAACAACTGTTGACTTACTTTTAAATTTGACAATGAAGACACCTACGCTGATATCCCCACATTGATAAAAACACAATAACAGCAGTGCAATGGCTTCCAACGCTGTGCTCGCAAACGCAACAAAAGAGCAACGTAGCGGTTTCCTTCGGGAATGTGTCCAGTGGTAACTTCACAATGGCTTCCTACGCAGCGATCTCGGCACTGAAACCCAATGTTTCGATTACGCATTCCGTCATGAAAGAGTGTGTGCAGCTTTTTGAAATATTGTTTAATTCAGTCAACAAATAATCAAGTAATCCCACCACATCAAAAGCTCCAGGCCTGATTCAAAAGTTGACAAAAGATCGAAAATACTTGCAACCAGACGAGACGATTATTATGATGGCATCAGGGAATTTTTACCATGATCCTTTGCGTCTCAAGGTAAATAAACCAATCAAATCAATCGAAATTCTTTGAGACGCAAAGGTTCACGGTAAACAATTATCTGACACCATCTTTAGTGCAATCGTCTACTGTTACGTGTGGGAGGCTTTTCGAGGCACGGCAAGCATGAATCCTGATTCATATATTTTTTTACAAGGTTGAAATACTTTATTTTGTTCGAGAAAGGTGCGTCGCTTTGAACCAACATTTTTAGCTGCGGGACGGCTGAATTTGACGTCGAAAAGTTGAAAAACTGAATGGTAGCTTCCGACCAGCTCAGTCAACATGGCTATTTTCTAAAAAAAAAATTTGTTTGTTACATTCCTCGCTCACATACAAGCTGATGTGTATATTCAACATCAAAGGTTCAACTGTTTCTGGCGTAGTTTTTTTTATCTTCGAATTTGAATTCGAAGCTATCACTACTGTGGCTATTTCGTAAAGAAATTCATTCTTAAGTATTTTGTTTCAACTAAAGGATAGGGTAGAGCATTGAAAGCCATTTGAAGAACGAAAGGATTAGAATAAGAGACAGTTTTATAAAAGATAAGTTTCAACTCGAGTTTGAAGGTCTCATATTACGCTTCTACGTTGATACGTAGTGGAAGGGGAAATTGAAAAGATCTAATTGATGTAGAGAGGTTGGCGTATTCTAGTAGCAGGCCGTCTGTTTGGAGGGATTTGCATCGCTGTCCTAAGACTGCTAGTTATGTATTCTTTTTGAAAGATTTAATTATTTGTCTGTGTCTATCAGCGAGCATTTCCTCAACTCCATTAAAACCTTGTGTAGATAAATTTCACTTGAGAATAAATGAAATGAATTGTTTGCAACGAAGGGGGATCGTTTGTTATATTTTGCGGCTTTGCATCAAACGAAATTATGTTAAAATTAATACAGTATATGTGATAGAAACATAAATTTTTCTATCAAAACTTATTTTTCATTTCGTAAATCTGTTACAAGAACAAATAATTATTGTAAGGCTAAGTTTCCTGGGACAATAGTTTTCTAAACGCCATCTCGCTTTTCACTTGTACTGATGCCTTTGGTTGGTTTAATCTAAACATAGACTGCTATCGAAAGCTAAATTTAATTTTAATAGCATTGTGTTGCGAAATAAACATTTCGCCGGCTGGCTTTGTATAAAAAGCAATTAGGTTAAAAACTAATACAGTATATATGACAGAAATGCACTCTGGGATACTAGCGGAACTATGACAGAAATGATATTATATGATATTATATGACATTACATGACATGACAGAAAGATAACTATTTTGCTTCAAAAGTTGTTTTAATTTAGCACAACTGCTACGAAGATCAATGAAATTTCTGAAATTTCTGAAAATAGTCTCCAAGAACGATAGATCTCTATATGGCATCTCGCTTTTCAGATGCCTTTTGTTCTTTTGAATTAATCCTAGACTGATTTTGAAAGCAAAATTAAATTTCAGTAGCATTGTGTTGCAAAATAAACATGTAATTTTGTCCTCTTTATTCGTGCCCCGGGGGGGGGGTACTCCCATTAAGGCCTGACAGGGGGGTCCAGTCAGGGTCAAAGAGGGCCAAAGCTAAAATTTTAAAAAATACCCTCAAATGGTAGTGTGTTTTGACAATGACCCCCAAATAGTAGCATAAGAACCAAAATTATGCCATTTGGTAGCATCCAGTAATAACAATTGTTTGTATGTTGTTGTTGTTGTTGTACATTTTTCAGTCTCGTTTTGAGAGAAAAAACGAGAAAGAGACACTTGGCGGGGAAACTGGCATGGCTTCGTGGCATATGGCATGGTTAGGCGCGTTCTTTGCTGTTCTGAACTAAAAAGATCATTCACTATCTAGAAAGGGTAGCAATTACTTAGAATACCCCCAAGTGGTAGTGTTATTTCTCTAGATTGGGCCATTTGGTAGCCATTTGGTAAGACCCTCAAACCGACCGGACCCCCCTGTCAGGCCTTAATGGGAGTACCCCCCGG
>REGM01000163.1:546963-563856 GCA_004194415.1 Aurelia aurita | reverse complement strand
TTTCTTTTTATTGAAAGAACTCGTGAAAATTTTTGAAAACAATTAAAATAATTGTAGATCCTAAATTAAAATACGAAAAACAGTACAATCTTCCAGAAAACCATAGTTTACGAAGGTCTATAATATGGCTGTAAGCAGAAATCTGTAGCTTTTCTGGTTTATGATTTAGCAATTTGATGACGTCACATTCTCATAACTGGCCCAAGCAAAGAAGACGCTGTAATTCTGAAAATAATCAAGATATCAGACATACTACATATAGGATTATAGCAAAGTACTTGAAGTTCCTTTCAAGCCATCAAATCAAACAGGAGATGCATTAACCATTCGTGCAATTTTTCTTAAAAGATTCCAAAGATTTGTAGGCTATGCCGTATTTACCCGGTTGCTTTGCATCATTCTAACAGTTTTCAGTTTGGTCATTCGAATCTAACTCCCTTGTATTCCAGTGTGGTAAAAAGATATTTAATCAAAGCATGGGTGTCCTGACACCCTTGGTTTATTGCAGCGGAGCCGCATATCTATTCGAGTTGAATTAAAATCTTGCGAGCGATAAAATCTGACTGTCATAGTAAGTTATCTCGATTCCATGTCTCAAAATGAGGCTTCTGCCAACGCTGCAAGGCTATTGCGGGGGTGAAATGTAAATCTATGTAAACAACGTATTGTGATCACACAATCATGAAACGTCAAAGGCATACAACCTTAATCTCTCTTGTTTTGTGGAATGTGTAGTTGTCTTATTTCAGTTTTCACAAAAAAACTTTCCATAGGTGATTGAATTTTCAATTCAAAGTGAACAAAGAATTGCAATGCCAACAGAGCCACAAAGGCCTGTTACTATATTTGTTGTTCCGTACTTTGCTTCAGTTTATTTCTCATCCCCAAAACGCCGCACTCACTAACTATTGTTATTTCTAGCCTTACTATCATTTTAATTCAATCTGAAATTTTGTGGACAACTTAGCTATAAGGAAACAAAATATCTCTTTGTTCGCTTAAAATATAAATAGTCAAAATACATCATTTTTTTCTTTACATGGGTATCAAAATTGGACAACACTTGTGATAAAGACAGCCACATATTTACTAACTCTCCAGCAAATCATAATTTTGACTGCATAGCTAAGTGAGCTGAATTTTTGTTTATTCGCTTAAAATAGAAATTTTGAAAAACTATCGTTTCTTATTTGCGTTGGTTTCTAAACAGATAGACAAAAATTGTGATAATACATATTATTTACTTGCTAAAATAGACTCTAAAGTGTAATTCGCTTTCATCGACATCTTAGCTAAGAAAACAAAACACCATCTTGTCTGCATAATGATGAGGTGTAACATGTCTTCCACTGATGTTTCTCCAAAACATCTGACCAAATTTTCACAAAGCAAAAAGTATTTTGTTTCTAATTCTGACTCCAAAACGATTTTTTTGACAGTTTTGCCAAAGCAAACTGTCTGTTTATTGGTTCAAGCAGAAATGATGAAAATATGTCAAAGTCTAGTACGAGAGTCACATAGTTTCTCGTATATGATAGGAAAATACGGGGTGACCCATTAAAAAGGAAAACTTTTTGAAAAACCACCAAAATTTGATCATGTTACTGATCTTTAGATTTTCTTTTTTTATAATTGTATCAAAGACCAAATTAATTTAAAACATGATCGTTATTTCACTTTTCAGGAGAGATGTCTAAACTACGGCATGAAAAACCATGTTTTGAGCAATAGTATGTTGAAAGACATGATATTTTAATTTAAACCAGAAAGCTTTTTGTTGCAACTTCATATTAAAGTTCTAGTCCTAAATGATATAAGTGCTTGATCAAGGAAACAAGCAACCAATTTAGGTGGTGGAACGGTTTAAAAGTGCAATTTGATAAAGATCATATGCGTTTTTATTTAATCAACTGGTTATATTTTTATGGTATTCGAATAACATATAATTTTGTTTGGTATAGTTTTAGGAACGGCCGTCGAAAATAGAGTTTCTTAGGGTGTGTTTGATTGGTACCAATGAACGGTAGACTTGGTAGACTCGGAAATTGTGTTTGATTGACTCCGAAATTCTCAAAACGGTAGGTTTGGTAGGTTTGGAAGGCCTTCTGAATCTTCTGCTCCAAAAGGCAGAAGGTTTGGCAGACTTTGGAGAGATTCTCGTTTTCATTAGCAAACCCTGGTGTTGAATCCGAAACCTACCGTTTCCAAGATTTCTGTGTTTGATTAGGAAATATAGTTCCATCTCTGCGAAGTCTACTGTTTTCAGAATTTGGTAGGTTTGGAATTACCAGTCAAACACACCCTTACTCGCTGTCTGAAGGGTTACAGTAACCTTAAGTTCAAAACAAAAAACCGTTAGTTAATTAAGAGGTTCAACGACATATTTACCATAATATCTTTGAATTTTGCTTTTGAAAGTTTATTAGCTCTTTCCGAACTTAGTACTAGAGTTTCTTAAATTTTCGGCCATCCTGGTACTAGTTTCTTATAAACCAGTTTCTTATGAAAAAAAAACCTGCATCATATCACTTGGAAGGTACTTGAGTAATTTCTAAACATTGGAAAGGCTTCAAAAACTTCGTTCTGAAATGTTCACGAGGTCAATAGATAAGACAATTTACTTTGTCAAAGTCGGTCATATCGTTCTCATGTAGCGATATTATGAAAATGCTTCATCTGAAAATCCTTCAAAACAGGCCTAAAATCCTTGATCAAAGTTTGCTAGCAATTTAGCCCCACAGCTATCATAATTAAGTTATATCTGTCTGTCTTGTCGCTCAAATGCTTACTAGGTATGTAAAGAAGTTGCCGCATTATCGTATCCACTTGAAACTGTCATTCAGCCTTTTTGGTCTTTTTCTATTATCATGAGACTGGATTGCTAGCACACTTGATCAAGGATTTTAGGCCTGTTTGAAGGATTTTGAGATGAAGCATTTTTATAAAATCGCTTATAATTTGAGAACGATACAGCCGATTTTCACAGGCTAAATTTTCTTATCTATGTTGATATGTTAGTTATACAGGTAGGTTTGAGAGCTACTACTGCTTGTCAAAGGTCTTCGCGTTTTTTGTTACTCACCTGGTAGCAAATCGAAGATTAAGATCTTGCAAAAGATACACAATAGTGCAGCAAAAAAATAACAAATAGCCCGTATGATACTTCTGCAGTCCAACTGATGCAGAAACTTGGCTGGTCAACTATTACTTGTCAAAGTTATTATCAAAATGTTTTAAAGATAGGGCTCGGTTTCTTTGATCTGCAGAAACCGATGTCGGGGTACCTTTATCGAGAACGAACAGTTGCCAAAACGCTTTCCCATATCATGCCGTCAAACCGCGAAACGGCGTAGAAAGAGAAACTAAATTGGCAACCTCCCTCGAGATCTTCAAACAACAACTATCGGCATGGGTTAAACAGGTCAGTTCGAAAAACATTTATATAAAACTCGTAAATCTGTGTAAATATTTTAACATGAAATAAAATGAAATATTCCTGTTGAGTCGTAAATTTAGGAAATATACCAGCATATTCTTTGAAATATTCATTGAAAAAGTTTTCTTGCAAACAAGAGTGTATTTTGGTTAACTGTTTATGTGATTGTTTACACAAATATATATATATCTTTATTTTAGACCTCGCAGTTTTACAATTAAGAAACGACCAGCGAATCTTGCTGGTGCTAAAATTGATGATAAAAATGTCCGTGGCGAACGAGAAGATATCGTCCAAGTTTACACAGCTGCCGAATATGACTTTGTCCCAAATAAACTCAATATTTTAGAAGGAGGTTGTGTACACTTCCAGCAAGTCAACAGCTTACATTTGGTATACAATGGTTTTCCACAAGTACTGGGTAGCTTAACGAATTGCGTGCTGAAAAAATCCCGTTTTTAGAAATTAACCTCCAGAGGCTGATAAAAGTGATTCAAACGTCTTTATGTAGCTAAATTTGTAGCCTTTAATACCTTTATTTTCTGCTGTTCATTTGACATGATAAGTGGGAAACAATGTAATTTTGTGAAGCCAGGAATCTAAAACCTTCCAAAATACCGAGTGTCCCAAAAAAGTAAACAGATTTGGTCCGGCGTAGCGAGCATAATGTAGCTTTAATCAATGGCATCTCATTTTTAAAACGTTCCTCGAAAGTTAACTGGAACATAGATACCTTGCTTCTTGATATTGGTGCTTGAAACTTGAAATATTAATCTTGAAAGTTCAAATTTGCCTCTATCTCCAGACCAGAGCTTTGCCCTTGTGGCCTAAGGAAATTCCGGAAGCACAGATTATTATGCTTAAAGACAAATGACGGATATATAGCGCCTAGTTTAAAAATAGAACAAAAGATGTCTAAGTGCCTTCATTGTCTAGTACATTCGATAATCTCTCGAGGTCATCAAATACAATAGAATACAATAGGCTATATTTGGATTGCCCAGGCCCCTGATTTAAGTCGCCTACCGAAGATCAAAGTTTCCGCGATGTTATCTTTAGCGCAAATTTTCTTATTTAGCAGTAGATAAAAATCAGACAATCTTATTCGTCTTTAGATTTGACGCTTGCTTTATTATCTTGTGTCTTCAGGCGCAGGCCCTTTGCTGGACGAAGGACGAAGCTGCGACATATTGTGAGTTGTGACCTTGGAACCAAAAGGAGTGACTGGAAAAGAAACGTACTTCTGCATGTGCACTAGAAGCAACAACTTCCCAAACAGAAGTCAGACAGGCAGGATTGTCGTGACTGTATGAAATCTGCAAAAACAGAACTAAAGAGATGAAACTGCTTCAGATATGGAACAAGAGCAGGAGGCTGAGGAAAATGTCATGGCCAATGAATCGAATTCCGCTGCAAAAGAATCAGCAATATCAGAAACCAAGTGAGCATGTTTACATAAGCAAAAGTGCTTCAAACACCTTTGGCTATTTTGCCTAAAGTACTCCCAAAAACTAGATGAACAAATACAATTTTTACTGTATAATTCTCGGGGGAGGGGAGGTATCTTGACCTATCATCTGACAGGGACGTGCCATTTTGCCCGAAAGATTGGTACCCATTATTCCGCAAATTTTTATGAATTTCACGGTCATAATTCTGCAAATTTAGTTGGGCCACGATTCCGCAAAATTATGAAACATTCCCTGTAATTCCTATACTTTTGCCACTTTTTCTCCAGAACAGGACCCATAATTCCGAAAAATGTCTGATTATGATACCGATACCCATATCTTCGAATTTCACCACAGCAATCCTCGCAGCTTTCTTCTACAAATGATGACGGGAGGCTAATCCTGGGAGCGAGGTTGAAATCTTTGATTTCCCATTGGTCAGTTTGGGCATAGTCGACTATGGTTTGGAAGACTATAATCTGATTGGTCGCGCCCCCATTCTGGCGTGTTTGCCTGGATTTTCAGATAGTTTGATTATCAATCCCAGTTAAAGCGGAGTGCCCTCATCCAATTCAATAAATGAAGCGGAAACTGGGACTGAGGTAATCAGTCTAATCAAACGCCATAATTTTTAGAATTACTATTTCTGCCTCGTTTCGATATAGGCCAAAGCAGAAAAAGAAAAACAGCGATTTGAAAACTTCACAAAAAGTGAGTTATTGCTGGCAAAAGCAAAGATCTTTGGCACAAGCAACAACAAAGTACCTACAATGCTTGCCAAAAGTCCTTGGAACACTTTGACCCGTTCTTGATAATGACACACTTTTTCCGCAATTCTATCAGTAGAGATTAGTTGAGGCACCCCCTCCCCCCAAACAATGTTGATTTGCAAGGTTATTGTCGTAGCCTTTCATCAGAGTCGCGAAGTGTCGTGTCAGCCTTATTTTATCGTCNCCTTACCTTGGATTTTGCAAGTACATGTCAGCATTGACCAGCAATGCTGTTGCACTTAGCATCAGCACGAGCATCGTACAAGCACCCATCTTGGAATGTTTGCTGTTCCAGAACAGCCTCTTCTGTTTAGTGAGGAGTGCCTGCTCTTGGGAATTTATTCAAAAACAGCGAAGCGGTTGCAATTACCACGCTTTCTGATTTCTCAATCTTTCGCGTCAATACCTTTGTTTACTGGATGTTTCAAAAATTCCAGTGTAGGCTGTGCTTTTAACATTTAAAATATTTTTACAAATTGGGTGTACCACAATTTTTACGCGAATGCTCCAGTGATCTTTTCTTTATTAGGGTTGATCAGATCAAAAACAACTGTTGACTTACTTTTAAATTTGACAATGAAGACACCTACGCTGATATCCCCACTTTAATAAAAACACAATAACAACAGTGTAGTGGCTTCCAACGCTGTGCTCGCAAACGCAACAAAAGAGCAACGTAGCGGTTTCCTTCGTGAATGCGTCCAGTGGTAACTTCACAATGGCTTCCTACGCAGCGATCTCGGCACTGAAACCCAATGTTTCGATTACGCATTCCGTCATGAAAGAGTGTGTGCAGCTTTTTGAAATATTGTTTAATTCAGTCAACAAATAATCAAGTAATCCCACCACATCAAAAGCTCCAGGCCTGATTCAAAAGTTGTCAAAAGATCGAAAATACTTGCAACCAGACGAGACGATTATTATGATGGCATCAGGGAATTTTTACCATGATCCTTTGCGTCAATCAAATCAATCGAAATTCTTTGAGACGCAAAGGTTCACGGTAAACAATTACCTGACACCATCTTTAGTGCAATCGTCTACTGTTACGTGTGGGAGGCTTTTCGAGGCACGGCAAGCATGAATCCTGATTCATATATTTTTTTACAAGGTTGAAATACTTTATTTTGTTCGAGAAAGGTGTGTCGCTTTGAAACAACATTTTTAGCTGCGGGACGGATGAATTTGACGTCGAAAGGTTGAAAAACTGAATGGTAGCTTCCGACCAGCTCAGTCAACATGGCTATTTTCTAAAAAAAAAAATTTTTTGTTACATTCCTCGCTCACATACAAGCTGATGTGTATATTCAACATCAAAGGTTCAACTGTTTCCTACTGTTTCTGGCGTAGTTTTTATCTTCGAATTTGAATTCGAAGCTATCACTACTGTGGCTATTTCGTAAAGAATTTCATTCTTAAGTATTTTGTTTCAACTAAAGGATAGGGTAGAGCATTGAAAGCCATATGAAGAACGAAAGACTGAGAGTAAGAGACAGTCTTATAAAAGATAAGTTTCAACTCGAGCTTGAAGGTCTCATATTACCACTATCTTTGATATTACGCTGCTACGTTGATACGTAGTGGAAGAGGAAATTGAAAAGATCTAATTGATGTAGAGAGGTTGGCGTATTCTAGTAGCAGGCCGTCTGTTTGGAGGGATTTGCATCGCTGTCCTAAGACTGCTAGTTATGTATTCTTTTTGAAAGATTTAATTATTTGTCTGTGTCTATCAGCGAGCATTTCCTCAACTCCATTAAAACCTTGTGTAGATCAATTTCACTTGAGAATAAATGAAATGAATTGTTTGCAACGAAGGGGATCGTTTGTTATATTATGCGGCTTTGCATCAAACGAAATTATATTAAAATTAATCCAGTATATGTGATAGAAACATAAATTTTTCTATCAAAACTTATTTTTCATTTTGTAAATCTGTTGCAAGAACAAATAAATATTGTAAGTTTCCTGGGACAATAGTTTTCTAAACGCCATCTCGCTTTTCACTTGTACTGATGCCTTTTGTTGGTTTAATCTAAACAAAGACTGCTATCGAAAGCTAAATTTAATTTCAATAGCATTGTGTTGCGAAATAAACATTTCGCCGGCTTTGTATCAAAATAAATTAGGTTAAAAACTAATACAGTATATATGACAGAAATGCACTCTGGGATACTAGCGGAACTATGACAGAAATGATATTATATGATATTATATGACATTACATGACATTACATGACATGACAGAAAGATAACTATTTTGCTTCAAAAGTTGTTTTAATTTAGCACAACTGCTACGAAGATCAATGAAATTTCTGAATTTTCTGAAAATAGTCTCCAAGAACGATAGATCTCTATATGGCATCTCGCTTTTCAGATGCCTTTTGTTCTTTTGAATTAATCCTAGACTGATTTTGAAAGCAAAATTAAATTTCAGTAGCATTGTGTTGCAAAATAAACATGTAATTTCGTCCTCTTTATTCATGCTAATTGGATTAATTGACATTGGATACTGTACTGGGTGAATCGAAAAACTTGCATCTCTTGGACAATTTTAGAAATTGATCTAAAAGACCGATTTCAAAGATTCTTGCTTTACTTGCGTCCTTAGAGTAGAGCGTGCTTGCGTCACATGCCTAGATACGGTGAAAACTAATAAGATGCTATGTGAATGAATACGCCCAAAGGCGTGATTTAAAATTTCATAACCTTGCTAAGATTTACCAGCATAGCCTCCAAATCTTTAAAAAACATTGCACGGATGGCTAATGCATCTTTCATTTGATTTTATGGGTTGAAAGAAACTTCAGGTACTTGGCTGTAATCCTATATGTAGCATGTCTGATATCTTGATTATTTTCAGAATAACAGCGGTTTTCTTTTTATTGAAAGAACTCGTGAAAATTTTTGAAAACAATTAAAATAATTGTAGATCCTAAATTAAAATACGAAAAACAGTACAATCTTCCAGAAAACCATAGTTTACGAAGGTCTATAATATGGCTGTAGGCAGAAATCTGTAGCTTTTCTGGTTTATGATTTAGCAATTTGATGACGTCACATTCTCATAACTGGCCCAAGCAAAGAAGACGCTGTAATTCTGAAAATAATCAAGATATCAGACATACTACATATAGGATTATAGCAAAGTACTTGAAGTTCCTTTCAAGCCATCAAATCAAACAGAAGATGCATTAACCATCCGTGCAATTTTGCTTAAAAGATTCCAAAGATTTGTAGGCTATGCCGTATTTACCCGGTTGCTTTGCATCATTCTAACAGTTTTCAGTTTGGTCATTCGAATCTAACTCCCTTGTATTCCAGTGTGGTAAAAAGATATTTAATCAAAGCATGGGTGTCCTGACACCCTTGGTTTATTGCGGCGGAGCCGCATATCTATTCGAGTTGAATTAAAATCTTGCGAGCGATAAAATCTGACTGTCATAGTAAGTTATCTCGATTCCATGTCTCAAAATGAGGCTTCTGCCAACGCTGCAAGGCTATTGCGGGGGTGAAATGTAAATCTATGTAAACAACGTATTGTGATCACACAATCATGAAACGTCAAAGGCATACAACCTTAATCTCTCTTGTTTTGTGGAATGTGTAGTTGTCTTATTTCAGTTTTCACAAAAAAACTTTCCATAGGTGATTGAATTTTCAATTCAAAGTGAACAAAGAATTGCAATGCCAACAGAGCCACAAAGGCCTGTTACTATATTTGTTGTTCCGTACTTTGCTTCAGTTTATTTCTCATCCCCAAAACGCCGCACTCACTAACTATTGTTATTTCTAGCCTTACTATCATTTTAATTCAATCTGAAATTTTGTGGACAACTTAGCTATAAGGAAACAAAATATCTCTTTGTTCGCTTAAAATATAAATAGTCAAAATACATCATTTTTTTCTTTACATGGGTATCAAAACTGGACAACACTTGTGATAAAGACAGCCACATATTTACTAACTCTCCAGCAAATCATAATTTTGACTGCATAGCTAAGTGAGCTGAATTTTTGTTTATTCGCTTAAAATAGAAATTTTGAAAAACTATCTTTTCTTATTTGCGTTGGTTTCTAAACAGATAGACAAAAATTGTGATAATACATATTATTTACTTGCTAAAATAGACTCTAAAGTGTAATTCGCTTTCATCGACATCTTAGCTAAGAAAACAAAACACCATCTTGTCTGCATAATGATGAGGTGTAACATGTCTTCCACTAATGTTTCTCCAAAACATCTGACCAAATTTTCACAAAGCAAAGTATTTTGTTTCTAATTCTGACTCCAAAACGATTTTTTTTCGACAGCTTTGCCAACGCAAACTGTCTGTTTATTGGTTCAAGCAGAAATGATGAAAATATGTCAAAGTCTAGTTTCTCGAATATGAGAATATGAAAATATGAGAGCCACATAGTTTCTCGTATATGATAGGAAAATACGGGGTGACCCAATAACAAGGAAAACTTTTTGGAAAACCACCAAAATTTGATCATGTTACTGATCTTTAGATTTTCTTTTTTTTATAATTGTATCAAGGACTAATTTTATTTAAGACATGATCGTTATTTCACTTTTCAGGAGAGATGTCTAAACTACGGCATGAAAAACCATGTTTTGAGCAATAGTATGTTGACAAACATGATATTTTAATTTAAACCAGAAAGCTTTTTGTTGCAACTTCATATTAAAGTTCTAGTCCTAAATGATATAAGTGCTTTGTCAAGGAAACAAGCAACCAATTTAGGTGGTGGAATCTAGATCATATGCGTTTTTATTTAATCAACTGGTTATATTTTTATGGTATTCGAATAACATATAATTTTGTTTGGTATAGTTTAAGGAACGGCCGTCGAAAATAGAGTTTCTTAGGGTGTGTTTGATTGGTACCAATTCTGAAAACGGTAGACTTGGTAGACTCGGAAATTGTGTTTGATTGACTCCGAAATTCTCAAAACGGTAGGTTTGGTAGGTTTGGAAGGCCTTCTGAATCTTCTGCTCCAAAAGGAGAAGGTTTGGCAGACTTTGGAGAGATTCTCGTTTTCATTAGCAAACCCTGGTGGTGAATCCGAAACCTACCGTTTCCAAGATTTCTGTGTTTGATTAGGAAATATATTTCCATCTCTGCGAAGTCTACTGTTTTCAGAATTTGGTAGGTTTGGATTTACCAATCAAACACACCCTTACTCGCTGTCTGGAGGGTTACAGTAACCTTAAGTTCAAAACAAAAAACCGTTAGTTTAGTTAATTAAGAGGTTCAGCGACATATTTACCATAATATCTTTGAATTTTGCTTTTGAAAGTTTATTAGCTCTTTCCGAACTTAGTACTAGAGTTTCTTAAATTTTCGGCCATCCTGGTACTAGTTTCTTATAAACCAGTTTCTTATGAAAAAAAAACCTGCATCATATCACTTGGAAGGTACTTGAGTAATTTCTAAACATTGGAAAGGCTTCAAAAACTTCGTTCTGAAATGTTCACGAGGTCAATAGATAAGACAATTTACTTTGTCAAAGTCGGTCATATCGTTCTCATGTAGCGATATTATGAAAATGCTTCATCTGAAAATCCTTCAAAACAGGCCTAAAATCCTTGATCAAAGTTTGCTAGCAATTTAGCCCCACAGCTATCATAATTAAGTTATATCTGTCTGTCTTGTCGCTCAAAGGCTTACTAGGTATGTAAAGAAGTTGCTGCATTATCGTATCCACTTGAAACTGTCATTCAGCCTTTTTGGTCTTTTTCTATTATCATGAGACTGGATTGCTAGCACACTTGATCAAGGATTTTAGGCCTGTTTGAAGGATTTTGAGATGAAGCATTTTTATAAAATCGCTTATAATTTGAGAACGATACAGCCGATTTTCACAGGCTAAATTTTCTTATCTATGTTGATATGTTAGTTATACAGGTAGGTTTGAGAGCTACTACTGCTTGTCAAAGGTCTTCGCGTTTTTTGTTACTCACCTGGTAGCAAATCGAAGATTAAGATCTTGCAAAAGATACACAATAGTGCAGCAAAAAAATAATAAATAGCCCGTATGATACTTCTGCAGTCCAACTGATGCAGAAACTTGGCTGGTCAACTATTACTTGACAAAGTTATTATCAAAATGTTTTGAAGATAGGGCTCGGTTTCTTTGATCTGCAGAAACCGATGTCGGGGTACCTTTATCGAGAACGAACAGTTGCCAAAACGCTTTCCCATATCATGCCGCCAAACCGCGAAACAGCGTAGAAAGAGAAACTAAATTGGCAACCTCCCTCGAGATCTTCAAACAACAACTATCGGCATGGGTTAAACAGGTCAGTTCGAAAAACATTTATATAAAACTCGTAAATCTGTGTCAATATTTTAACATGAAATAAAATGAAATATTCCTGTTAAGTCGTAAATTTAGGAAATATACCAGCATATTCTTTGAAATATTCATTGAAAAAGTTTTCTTGCAAAAAAGAGTGTATTTTGGTTAACTGTTTATGTGATTGTTTACACAAATATATATATATCTTTATTTTAGACCTCACAGTTTTACAATTAAGAAACGACCAGCGAATCTTGCAGGTGCTAAAATTGATGATAAAAATGTCTGTGGCGAACGAGAAGATATCGTTCAAGTTTACGCAGCTGCCGAATGTGACTTTGTCCCAAATAAACTCAATATTTAAGAAGGAGGTTGTGTACACTTCCAGCAAGTCAACAGTTTACACATACAATGGTTTTCCACAAGTACTGGGTAGCTTAATGAATTGCGTGCTGAAAAAATCCCGTTTTTAGAACTTAACCTCTAGGCTGATAAAAGTGATTCAAACGTCTTTATGTAGCCAAATTTGTAGCCTACATACCTTTACTTCCTGCTGTTCATTTGACATGATAAGTGGGTAATAATGTAATTTTGTGAAGCCATAAACCTAAAACCTTCCAAAATACCGGGTGTCCCAAAAAAGTAAACAGATTTGGTTGGGCCTAGCGAGCATAATGTAGCTTTAATCAATGGCTTCTTATTTTTAAAACGTTCCTCGATAGTTAACTTAAACATACCGTAGATACCTTGTTTGTTGATATTGGTGCTTTGAAACTTTGAAATATTAATCTTGAAAGTTCAAATTTGCCTCCATCTCCTGACCATAGCTTTGCCCTTGTGGCCTAAGCAAATTCTGGAAGCATAGATGATCATGCTTAAGATGTTGTCAGGAAGCTTTTTACCATGGCTCTTTTGCGTCTCAAAGATTGATTTCATCGATCGATTTTTTCATTCGTCCCGAAGATCAAAGTTTCTGCGATGTTATCTTTAGCGCAAATTTTCTTATTCAGCAGTAGATAAAAATCAGACAATCTTATTCGCTTTTAGATTTGACGCTTGCTTTATTATTTTGTGTCTTCAGGCGCAGGCCCTTCTTTGCTGGACGAAGGAAGTAGCTGCGACATATTGTAACCTTGGAACCAAAAGGAGTGACTGGAAAAGAAACGTACTTCTGCATGTGCACTAGAAACAACAACTTCCCAAACAGAAGTCAGACAGGCAGGATTGTCGTGACTGTATGAAATCTGCAAAAACAGAACTAAAGAGATGAAACTTCTTCAGATATGGAACAAGATCAGGAGGCTGAGGAAAATGTCACTGCCAATGAATCGAATTCCGATGCAAAGGAATCAGCAATATCAGGAACCAAGTAAGCATGTTTACATAAGCAAAAGTGTTTCAAGCACCTTGACTATTTTTCCGAAAGTACTCCCAAAAACTAGATGAACAAATATAATTTTTACTGTATAATTCTCGGGGGAGGGGAGGTATCTTGACCTATCATCTGACAGGGACGTGCCATTTTGCCTGAAAGATTGGTACCCATTATTCCGCAAATTTTTATGAATTTCAGGGTCATAATTCTGCAAATTTAATAAAAGTCTGGGCTACGATTCCGTAAAATTATGAAACATTCCCTGTAATTCCTATACTTTTGCCACTTTTTCTCCAAAACAGGACCCATAATTCCGAAAAATGTCTGATTATGATACCCATACCCATATCTTCGAATTTCACCACAGCAATCCTCGCAGCTTTCTTCTGCAATTGATGTCGGGAGGCTAATCCTGGGAACGAGCTTGAAATCTTGATTTCCCATTGGTCAGTTTGGGCATAGTCAACTATGGTTTTCAAGACTACAATCTGATTGGTCGCGCCCCCATTCTGGCGTGTTTGGCCGGATTTTCAGATAGTTTGATTATCAGTCCTAGTTGGAGCGGAGTGCGCTCATCCAATTCAATGAATGAAGCGGAAACTGGGACTGAGGTAATCAATCTAATCAAACGCCAAAATTTTTAGAATTACTATTTCTGCCTCGTTTCGATTTGGGCCAAAGAAAAACGCCGATTTGAAAACTTCACAAAAAGTGACTTGTTTATTGGCAAAAGCAAAGATCTTTGGCACAAGCAACAAAAAAGTACATACGTACAAACTTTGAACTTGTTTCTAACTGGTTTCATGGTATTATTCTCCATATGACTTTGTTTTGCCACAGCTAGGCATTGTGACAACAAAGAGATGACAAGTTCAAAGCATGCTGGTTAAAACAGACCCTTTAAAGTGAATAAACAGATATATAGCGATCAGGTCTAAGAATATAACAAAAGAAGGCCACGTGCCACTTATGTTCCTATTGTTTTTATCTATTGACAACATGAAATGCAATAGGCTATATTTAGATTGCATCAGTCCCCTATTACAGCGTATTACGCATCGTAAACCCGATATTCTTGTCATTGACAATCAATCACGTAAATGCATTATTCTAGAGGTGACTGTCTGCTACGATCTGTATTTTGAGCAAGCGTTGAACACCAAACAGGAACGGTATCAGCCGCTGTGCAGTCTGCTACAGTCGTTAGGTTGGGATGTGGATCTGAAAGTGCTTTGCTTTGGCTCACTTGGTTGTATCAAAAAGGATGTTTGGACTGTTCTGAGATCACTGACAGTAGATCGATTAATTATAAAGAACACACTACAGTGGTGCTCAGTATCGAATTTGATAATGGCCAATTATATATGGAGACACAGGGTGAAGAAGTTATTCGGGTGAATGTTTTTTCGGTCTATATATCACATGTTCAAGCTGAATATCTTCTTAATCGTGTGTCTTACATCATATGAACTGATTATGTATGTAGGGAATAACATATGCCTAGTAGACATAATTATTATGTTAACTGAGCTGTCAGCTCGGACACTAGGGCAAACACGAATTTATTATTATTATTATTATTATTATTATTATTATCAAAATTATTATCAAATTATTATCAAATTATTATCAAATTATTATCAAATTATTTACATTTGGTACAATATATAGTAATAAAACTAATTCAAACCAACTATTTACATACAAAGAACAATTACAAAAAAGAGTTCATTTGTGATCCTCACTATCAACTATTTTTTTTAACTGCAGATCTTGCATGTGCAATTTTGCCCATTCCATTCTTTGGTCATCCTTTTAAATATTGCATCGTTGCATCAAACTGCTCATACACAGCTGCAGTTCTGAACCGTAAATCGCAATGCTTTAAGACAACATTGTCTTCTTAAAGTACAAAATAATGTATTCTTAATTCTTGTATAAGCAAAGACCTACATACTAAATAGAAAATAGATGCTTTATTGAAATTTGTTTCGTTGTATGAAACTTGCAAATTAAGATGCGAATGAAGATCTCAAAGGACCACTTATAGGTGTGGTTTCCACTCGGGCGATTAATACCAGTAGAAATTGCACTTTGCAATTCTTGTGCAATTCAATGACTGACAAATCTGTTTTAAAATCTTGCTTATACACGAGATATAAACAGGGTAATGGCTAATTAAATTATATTTTGGTAATTTCAGACCTTCTTATTAGAAACCATTATTTTAAACACACTTACACAGAAAGCTCATTTTAGGATATTTTATATGTAGGTTTCAGAAGAACTTCATTATCTACTCCGCTAATCTAAAAATTTTAATCAAACTTTTTTAGTACTGCCGTTATATGTTCACGGAGATACAGGCCAAGTTTGAAGGCAAAATCTTGGCTAGATTTTCCACAACAAACTTCTAAAGTTTGGTATCCTACTCGACAACAAACACCAGGAAAACTGGTCAGTCGATTATGGATAGGCAAATGCGAAAGAATTAGCGAAGTGCTTGCAAGCATGTGAGAAACAATTCAGCAGTCTTTTGAAGGACGGATTGATTAAAATGACGTTAATGTCCTCGATTTGGATGAGGTGCTAGCATTACGATTCTATAATTCTAGAAATGAAACGTCGTTTTCACTTGCATGTTGGTTTTCCCAACAATTTTAGACCTTGGCAAGGAACTAGATCTGTGTATGATTTGAAACAAAAAAGTCACTAGAATTCCCAAGGGAGAAACCCCTTTTCAGAGCTCAAATTGCAAAAGTCTCTCCAATTCAAACTCCTCTATTTAAGATCTTTTAATTGATGTCTATATAACAATAATTTTATGAGTAGTATATTTCTAAAAAGTTATGTCTAAAAAGGAAATCTGTCTACATAAATTTTAGGAGTACTTTATTTCGCTAGGAAATTCGCTCAATTGGAAATCGGAGTATGAGAGATGCGTAGGTTGCTCTTTCACTAAATAGAACTAGACTAGACGAAAGCCAAGCAGGTATTAATTTATGATTCTGCGTCTGTATTTGCAGCTTGATTTGTAAGACAAACAAAATTGTTCAGTCGCTGTCGCACATGCAGCAAAACCCATCTTTACAAGATTATCTTGATTAAATACAACGATGATGCTACCTGCTTGATATTTATCAATCATGATTACATCCATTTATTGCTCGATAATCACATTAAAGGCTCTTGTTCAACCAGCAGCCTTTGTGCGTAGATTTCTATTGAGGCAGCCATTTTCGTAGACCATAAATAGGTTCATTTTCATAAAACAAAGCAGGCAAAGGACCATGGTTGGATAAGAGCCTTTAAAAGAAAGACAATTTTCAGACAATGAAATTTCGGCGAAAATAGTCTAAATTCAAGGAGCGTCGATTTACAATATTCTACCAAGTGACGTAAGAAATGAGAAGTACTTTATTAACTTTAAAAGGAAAATAAACTCACTTTGTTTTTAATTTCAGAACCTGATTGTTGCTAAGTTTTTAAAGTTTTCACTCTTGTATATTTTATACTATCACTTTACCTACTTTAATTTTAACAGGACCCTTAGTG
>REGM01000163.1:484619-528862 GCA_004194415.1 Aurelia aurita | reverse complement strand
AATGAAAGAATTCTCTTTTAATTTGGAATTTAAAACTTCACAATTGCAATCAGTTACCATCGTACAATTAGAATAAAAAATCATGCAGTAGAACCACCTAGAAATAAAATATAAATTTTAGTAACTGAAAATCACAGAAAATAGCACATATGGGCCTAACATGACTTGATTTTGTAAATGAGCCATAAAATTTTTACCTGTACGAACCTGTACAAACCGTTTGGCAGAAATCTTTATCATTACCTACAGTGTAGTATGAAATGAGTTTCTAAGACTCTTTTTTACTCACTTTTTTTGTTTGCACCAGAAACGAAAACATTTTGGGGTCTCGTGTTGTTTTACTGCTGAAATTACACAATGGTAAATATGTAAGAAATGAGCATATAAATGGACATAATTGCACTGAATTGTTATGCTGTTTAATTGCTTAAACATTGAGGTTTAACTTAAAAAAAAGTTTATTGAAATCGGATGAGTATGACTGGAGAAATAAAAAGTTGAAATATTCGTTTTAGGCCCATTTAAAAAGTGATACACCGGAAATGTAAACAAAAACAATGCCTAGCAATTTTGGTCAACTTCCAATTGCGATTTCTCCGCACTCGTTAGTCGGATTACCATACGGATTTTTGTTCTAAATAGCTTAAAGTATCCTCTTTATGGTAGAGTTAAAAGTTTTTGCATTTGCAAGGTTTTGTGTTTTCGAATTGTTTCCACGATTTTCACATTCTGGATCACAGTGCCCGGGGCATTTGGCAACAATAAGAGCTTTCACATTATACAGTTACTGGGAATATGGCATTTTTTCAGTGCCCGGCCCCCGGGCATTCGCAAACAAAATTTCTCCCGCCCCCGGGCATTTGCGCAATAAATTTTCGTCGACCCCCGGGCTGCCCGGGGGGATGGTCAGGGTAGGAATTGAACAGGACATACAACCTATCTAGCCGTGGGTAAGAGGAAAAGAGGAATGTGTTTTGGGTTTATCTAGTGGTGTAGAAAATCAGAACTATTAGGGCTACCTTTGTGCATTTTGTCTGTGTCAATATTCTCCATTGTCCTGTCGATTTTGCATTTTCAGAAGGCTGCAGTCCCACCTCTCAAAGCGCCATATTGTTTAAAGTTGTTGTAAAACAACATGGCGCTTGAGAGGTTGATTGGAAAGTGACTGCAGCCTTCTGAAAATGCAAAATCGACAGGACAACGGAGAAGATGGACACAGACAAAATGCACACAGGTAGGCATAATAGTTTTGATTCTTTACACCGCTAGATAAACCCAAAATTCATTCCACTTTACCTCTTACCCATAATATAGTGAAGCTGCAATCGGAAATTTTCAAGTCTTTTTGCTCTTTTGTGTTTTACCGTCCGCTTATTTATTTGACACACAGACTTCTCAAAAATTCTCACAGGTTTCAAATTGTCTTCGGGGAAAATCAATTGCAAAACCATTTTCGTTGCTGAGCGCATTTCTTTTCATGTTGATTGGCAGGGGTAGTGTTATGGTGTTGAATCAATACAATCAGTCAATATTGCATTTGCTAAAATAGAAATGCAGAAGTGGGAAACAATTATTTGGTTGTTTTGATCTTATTTTCTCGTCTGCTTGCCACTCAGAAAAACAAGTCGGTATGACTTTACTTTGCTACCGCTGAGTTAAGGCCAATTTTCTTTTCTTTTCTCCTTGTGAGAATTCGTTCTGATATCTTTCGCTATAAGCACCTTCGCAGAAATCAAATTTCCGATTTCCTAAACTATACGAAGAAAGCGAAAGAAATACTTCCTTTTTGAATCTGAACCGCAATGCACAAGCGCCTATTTATTTTGATTTAATCATATTTCAACACAAAGACCCTATCAGCTATTTTAAATAAACTAAAAGAAAAATTATCACGATATAAATATATATGTACAAATTAAAACCTTAAAGATTTGTTGGTCTTCCTAGGGATCGTGCTTCGGGAAGGATGCTAATTTTGCAGGAATTCCGTACGTTTCCTTTTGAACGTGGTGATCGTGGAACTCATTCTAAGTTGCAATGGAATTCAGTACCACACTTTGCTAAATATTGGGGGGGCGAAGCTCTTGTTTCAGTTGAAATGCATTGTTTGTTCCCATTGTTTTGAAACAAAAGATCATTGTTTTCCTCAACATTGGGGGGGCGACCGCACCCCCTCGCCCTCCTAGTGTCCGCCACTGATTGAATTTTGTTCTACGTTTTTTCACCAGAATAGAAAAAACTCCTTTTGGGCAACTCTCGGTTCTGCCTTGAGATGTCTAGATCCAACTGATTTCTTGTTGAATAGTTGGATGTTTGGGATCTGGTGATAAGTCTCCATCTTATGTTGTCCGGGCAGAGACCATTCATTATTTTATAGATCATTACGGTCCTGTCAAATTTTATTAAGTTTGAGACTGAAAGCCAATTACAACTCCACCCTTCCTTTAACCTAGAGCCCTCTATTAGCAGCGTTCGTGCTCTATTTTATAGACGCTGAAGATGATCAAGCTTTGTGTTCGACAAACTGCCCCATAGTTCATCACTATCTTAGATGACTCTCACGCAGTGCCTTCTACACTTGATCCAATTTGGATTGTAGGAATATATTCTTTAGTTTCTACAGGGAGACGAGGGTGCATAGAATTTTACCCTTGAGCTTTTATATTGCTCGTTCCATGTTAGCTTTTCGTCCACGGTATTTCCAAGGTATTGAACTTTTTCGACCCTTTTGATTTGTCCTCCATTTATTTTTACCTCTATGGGTCCAAGGATATGGTTAGTTTGTCGTTTGTGACCAACAACCATATCATATATTCTGCGTTTTATCAATGTTCAAACTAAGCTTGTTCTGCCGTAGCCATTCTGCAATATTGTCAACCTCAGTTTTAGATCATTGCAAAGTTCTTCAATAGAGCAAGTTACACTGGTGTCATCCTTGTACATGTTTGAGGTGCGTGTTTTGAGGTACTGCTCAAAGTCAATTACACACAGGATGAAGAGGAGAGGCCCCAAGCACGAGCCCTGTGGATTACCACAGTGAACAGTTTTTAGGCTAGACATGTGGCCCTTATTTGACAGTATTTTTTTCTGTCAGTTAAGTACGATGTGAACCATCGAAGAGGTGTTTCTACTACCCCATATTACGCGATGAAATTCACGAACGACAATCAAAAAATGTAAATGAGATTTACTAGGAGAAAAGATTGGTGGAAGTTGGGCTACACTGCTGCACTAACGCCTATTTTCCACTAGGCGGAAAATTCCANACTTTGAAATAAACGTTATTTCGTTTGCAAAAGACCAAACTTTCACCTCATGTTCATTTAATGGACCAGAAAAGCAAAATAACAGTGGCAGGGGAAAGTTTTTCTAGGCTTTGAAATTCTTCCACAGTAGGCCGTTCAGTAAAATTATTTTATAAAACGAATGGAGATACATCTAAGACAAATGTTTCATATGAAAAGGCAGCTTATTATGTAGACATTACAAGAAAAATAGCTAACTTATCTTCGATTTGACGAGGAAGGATATTTTGAGCAAAAAGCTCAATAGACCCACTTTACCCCGTAGACCCACATTACCCCACCATACCCTAGGCCATAATGTCTCGTTCAATTCCTACCCTGACCATCCCCCAGGGACACCCCCGGGTATTTGCACAAAAAATATTCCCGGCCCCCGGGCATTTGACTGTCAATTTTTCCCCGGCCCCGCGGGGCATTTGGCAACAATAAGAGCTTTCACATTATACAGTTACTGGGAATATGGCATGTTTTCAGTGCCCGGCCCCCGGGCATTCGCAAACAAAATTTCTCCCGCCCCCGGGCATTTGCGCAATAAATTTTCGTCGACTCCCGGGCTGCCCGGGGGGATGGTCAAAGTAGGAATTGAACAGGACATAAAACCTATCTAGCCATGGGTAAGAGGAAAAGAGGAATGGTTTATCTAGTGGTGTAGAAAATCAGAACTATTAGAGCTACCTTTGTGCATTTTGTCTGTGTCAATATTCTCCATTGTCCTGTCGATTTTGCATTTTCAGAAGGCTGCAGTCCCACCTCTCAAAGCGCCATATTGTTTAAAGTTGTTGTAAAACAACATGGCGCTTGAGAGGTTGATTGGAAAGTGACTGCAGCCTTCTGAAAATGCAAAATCGACAGGACAACGGAGAAGATGGACACAGACAAAATGCAGACAGGGAGGAATAATAGTTTTGATTCTTTACACCGCTAGATAAACCCAAAATTCATTCCACTTTACCTCTTACCCATGATATAGTGAAGCTGCAATCGGAAATTTTCAAGTCTTTTTGCTCTTTTGTGTTTTACCGTCCGCTTATTTATTTGACACACAGACTTCTCAAAAATTCTCACAGGTTTCAAATTGTCTTCGGGGAAAATCAATTGCAAAACCATTTTCGTTGCTGAGCGCATTTCTTTTCATATTGATTGGCACGGTTAGTGTTATGGTGTTGAATCAATACAAGCAGTCAATATTGCATTTGCTAGAATAGAAATGCAGAAGTGGGAAACAATTATTTGGTTGATTTGATCTTATTTTCTCGTCTGCTTGCCACTCAGAAAAGCAAGTCGGTATGACTTTGCTTTGCTACCGCTGACTTAAGGCCATATTTCTTTTCTTTTCTCCTTGTGAGAATTCTTTGTTCTGATATCTTTCGCTATAAGCACCTTCGCAGAAATCAAATTTCCGATTTCCTAAACTATACGAAGAAAGCGAAAGAAATACTTCCTTTTTGAATCTGAACCGCAATGCACAAGCGCCTATTTATTTTGATTTAATCATATTTCAACACAAAGACCCTATCAGCTATTTTAAATAAACTAAAAGAAAAATTATCACGATATAAATGTATATGTACAAATTAAAACCTTAAAGATTTGCTGGTCTTCCTAGGGATCGTGCTTCGGGAAGGATGCTAATTTTGCAGAAATTCCCTACGTTTCCTTTTGAACGCGGTGATCGTGGAACTCATTCTAAGTTGCAATGGAATTCAGTGGCCACACTTTGCTAAATATTGGGGGGGGGCAAAGCTCTTGTTTCAGTTGAAATGCATTGTTTGTTCCCATTGTTTTGAAACAAAAGATCATTGCTTTCCCCAACATTGGGGTGGCGACCGCACCCCCTCGCCCCCCCTAGTGTCCGCCATTGATGGTATTTTGTTCCACGTTTTTTCACCAGAATAGAAAAAACTCCTTTTGGGCAACTCTCGGTTCTGCCTTGGGATGTCTAGGTCTAATTGATTTCTTGTTGAATAGTTAGATATTTGGGATCTGGTGTACAGCCGGTACTCAACCAGTAGAGTACAGCCGTAAACAGCATGACGTCATCGAACCAAACTATGGATGGGAATTTCCAAGGGAAACAGCTCGAAAGTCTAATTTCACAACAACAT
Source organism: Aurelia aurita (assembly GCA_004194415.1). Taxonomy (NCBI): domain Eukaryota; kingdom Metazoa; phylum Cnidaria; class Scyphozoa; order Semaeostomeae; family Ulmaridae; genus Aurelia; species Aurelia aurita. The sequence goes on along the minus strand of REGM01000163.1, from coordinate 523,452 downwards.
CCAGTTGACCTTTAGAAACAAGAAATAGATTCAGGCCCCGTTTACACGATACCGTTTTCATTTCGTATCGGATTGGGGGTGGCAATCCGGTATGAAAATGTTTCTGTTTACACGATACCGTTTTCATTTCATATCGGATTCGTTTCATGCCACTTTCAGAGCGTTTTCATTTGAAAACGCGAAAACGGTATGAAGCATATCGGATTGGTGCGTTCTCGTGTAAACAGAAGGCCAATCCGATATGAAATGAAAACGGTCTCGTGTAAACAGAACGCCAATCCGATATGAAACCAATCCGATATGAAATGAAAACGGTATCGTGTAAACGGGGCCTCAGTGTTTTTGAATGCACAGGGGACAGTATTTCAGAAGAACAAAAGAGAAACGTTGTCCCTGGAGAGTACACTTACGCCGAAGCAACTGAGAAAACATTCAAGAGTATGCCACAAAATACAACCAGCGGACAAAGACAACAGAAGAGAATCTCTCCAAAATCTCCAAGACAAAGTAGAGAACAGCAAAGTAACGTTGCTTGGAGCCAAAGCAATGGTTTCAAATCAGCAAGCCAAGACCAAACGAAACAAAGAAATGAGTTGCCGGAACAAAGAACATTCGGTAAGCCAACTGTTACAATCATTGGGGATTCAATGCTGAGGGGAGTGAAAAGGCATGATGTCAACAATGCAGCCCCACACGTAAAAACTTTCGTGAAAACCTTTGGCGGTGCAACAGTTGACCACATGCATTCTTACATGGAACCAAGTTTGAGTATGAATCCAGACGGTCTGATCATTTTGTGTGGAACAAATAATCTCAGACGGGAACAACCAGACGTAACTGCGAATAAAATCATTAACTTGGCTGTAACTGTAAAGCGAAGGGTGAAATATGTCGCGGTATCCAGCATCATTTTGAGAAGAGATTCTGAAGAATTAGATGGCAAACGGGAGGAAGTTAACATACTCGTAGAAAGAGAACTTAGAAAATTGGGGATTGACTTTATAAAGCAAGATAACATTCAGGAGCGGGATTTGGATCAATATGGGCTACATCTGAATATAAATGGCAGTAAAGTACTAACAGGTAATTTCGTAGATTTTTTAAGAAAGGTTTGACTATGTAATGGAAACACTCTTTCGCATTCGGATGCACAAACTTTTGTAAATTGTTTACCATCAAATGAAATCAACGAAGTTGTAAATAGGCCTTCACATGAAAATGGCAAAGGAGGGGCCTCTCCACCAGTGCAGAATGTTCCTTCCACAGCTTCCCAAACGCAACCTACAGTAAATAGTTTAACTACACTCGGGCATAGAAAGGGCATGACTATTGCATCTTTAAATGTAAATAGCCTTCTTCTTCACATTGACGAAATACGGATGCTTGTCAAAGAATTGGGGATTCACATTTTGGCCTTAAATGAGACAAAGCTTGACAAAAGTATTGATGATAGTTTGGTAAGTATCGAAGGGTATACTATCAAAAGGTGCGATCGTGACCGCCATGGGGGTGGTGTGGCAATTTATCTAAAAGATACTTTGTTAGACAAGACTACTGTGCGAGAAGACCTTCCTAACTCATTTCTAGAGCTTCTTTGTGTCGAGATTAAATCTGTTCGTGCTGCTCCTTTCTTGGTGATGGCTTGGTACCGACCTCCTAATGCAACTGTTGATTCTTTCGATCATTTAGAGGAGTGTCTACAATTTCTTGATAGGGAAGACAAAGAAATTATTCTTCTAGGTGATACAAACTGTGACATTCTGCAAAAATATTCCAAAGGGGGTCATACTAATACAAATGACCTCCCAGCTCACTCTTTACGTCTGCTTGAAATATATAATCTATTTGGCTTTCATCAGTTAATTGAAAGCCCTTCTCGTGAAACACTGACAACTACCACTTTAATAGATCATATAGCCACGACAAACAAATCTAACATAGTTACTTCTGGTGTGCACGAAACGTGCATTAGCGATCATTACTTGGTCTACTGTGTAAGAAAGTATCGTGGTGCTTTCAAGAAACAACATAAAAATATTTCTACTAGGCAAATGAAAAATTTTGATCAAACCGAGTTTGTTAACGATCTCCTAGGAGTGGACTGGAGTGGTATCGTGCGGAATACAGATGATATAAATGTTGTCGTCAACAGCTGGACTGGTATGTTCTCTCTAATTCTTGAGAAACACGCGCCGACGCGTAACCGACGGGTCTCTGAAAAATTCTGCCCTTGGGTGACAAAAGATTTCAAACTGATGTGCAAAGTAAGAGATAAGCTAAAGAAACAAGCCATTCGCTCAAAATCTGAACTGTTGATGCAATCTTATAAACACATACGCAATAAAGTTAACAAACTCAATGGGGACCTTAAGCGTGATTATTTCACTCAAAAGATCACCTCTTGCGAAGGTGACCTTAAAAACACATGGAAAACTATTAATCAGGTCATAAACAAGAAATCTAAAACCACTCACATCCCATCATTAAACGTAGATGGGAAACATATTGCCAACAATGATGACATTGCGGAATCTATGAATAATTTCTTCTGCTCAATTGGTGAGAAACTTAGCGACAAAATACCTAAAACAAGAAACCCACTTCTTGAAGATGAATATAATGTTAATCTACAAAATACTAGGTTTCAATTTAAGTTTATTGATTTATTTCAAATAGAAAAGGTTTTTAGAAAAATTAAAACCTCAAAGGGTTCTGGCACTGACGGTATTGCTAGCTGCTTTCTGAAAATTGCGCTTCCAGTTATTTCTCAGTCTCTTTGTGACATCTTCAATCTTTCAATTACAACTGGCTGTTTTCCAGACTGCTGGAAGATCGCCAGAGTTGCCCCCATTTTTAAAAGTGGTCAACCAGATGACAGATCTAACTACCGACCTATTTCTGTTCTCCCTGTTTTGTCCAGGGTCTTTGAAAAGCTTGTTCATAACCAAATGTATGATTACCTGGATAAAAACAAGCATTTGTTTGCTAATCAGTCTGGCTTTAGAGCTCTTCACTCGGTCGTCACTTGTCTTCTAAACAGCACAGATGACTGGTATGTTAACATGGACAATGGCAAATACACTGCAATGATTTTTATTGATCTCAAAAAGGCATTTGATACTGTAGATCATGACATCTTACTCGCTAAGTTGAGAAAATACGGTATCGAAAATGTAGAACTTACATGGTTTACATCCTATCTAACTAACAGAAAGCAATTCTGCAAAGTTAATGGGGTTTGTTCTAAAACTGAAGAAATTCACTATGGTGTTCCTCAGGGTTCCTGCCTTGGCCCTCTCTTGTTTCTTATCTATATCAATGACCTTCCATTCTCCCTTCGCAAAAGTAAAGTGACGATGTACGCCGATGATACTAGTATTTCCTACTCTTCAAAAAGCATAGAAGACATAAACCAAACCCTAAATAGTGAACTGAATCATTTGAAGCAGTGGCTGCAAGGAAATAAACTTTCTTTGAATATCCTGAAAACTCAAGCACTGGTTATAGGTTCCAGACCTAAAATTAAAAAGATTGCAGATAAAACTGTTGCTTCTCCTAAATTCTGTATTGGTGACTGTCAAGTGGAGAGTGTGGAGCATACAAAGTATTTGGGTGTGATGATCGATAGAAATTTGGATTGGGAGGAACAAGTTAATACTACGCGTGCTAAGGTATCTCGCGCAATAGGCTTTTTGAAATATTCTAAAAAGTTCTTACCTCAAAACACGTTGTGTAAGATGTATCGGGGCATCGTAGAGCCCTATTTTCGTTACTGTTGTTCAGTGTGGGGAAGCTGTGGGGTGACCAGGATGCAAACCCTTCAAAAGTTACAGAATCGAGCGGCTCGAATTGTGACAAACAGCAATTTTGATTCTTCTGCAGCTTCATTGATACACAGTCTACAATGGCCAACTGTAAGTGATATTATTACAAGCGAAACTGCTACAATGATGTACAAGTCGTTAAACGGCCATGTACCTGAGTATCTTTCTGAATTGTTCATTAAAAACTCGAGAAGAAACATCAAAACACTGAGAAATACTTATACTGATCTTTCACTGCCTTTACGGAAAACTTGCAATGGGCAAAAGGCGATATCCTTCCGTGGAGCTAAACTCTGGAATCAACTTGAACACGACGCTAAACAAGCACTCTCCCTTGCCAGTTTCAAGAAACGAATAAATAATAGAACTTAATTAAAAAATTTATTTTTGTAAATTTTGTAGTTTAAGTGTAATTTCTTATCTGTAGTTTTTGGACACGGCCCCCCGAAAAGCAATCCAATCGGACTGACGGGGCTACCGTGTATAAACAAATTAGAATAGAAAATAGAATAGAAATAGAATGGTGATAAGTCTCCATTTTATGTTGTCCGGGCAGAGACCATTCATTATTTTATAGATCATTACGGCCCTGTCAAATTTTATTAAGTTTGAGACGGAAAGCCAATTACAACTCCACTCTTCCTTTAGCCTAGAGCCCTCTGTTAGCAGCGTTTGTGCTCTATTTTATAGGCGCTGAAGATGATCAAGCTTTGTGTTCGAAAAACTGCCCCCATAGTTCATCACTATCCTAGATGACTCTCACGCAGTGCTTTCTACACTTGATCCAATTTGAATTGCAGGAATATATTCTTTAGTTTCTACAGAGAGACGAGGGTGCATTGAATTTTACCCTTGAGCTTTTATATTTCTCGTTCCATGTTAGCTTTTCGTCCACGGTATTTCCAAGGTATTGAAATTTTTGGACCCGTTTGATTTGTCCTCCATTTATTTTTACCTCTATGGGTCCAAGGATATGGTTAGTTTGTCGTTTGTGACCAACAACCATATATTCTGCGTTTTATCAATGTTCAAACTAAGCTTGTTCTGCCGTAGCCATTCTGCAATATTGTCAACCTCAGTTTTAGATCATTGCAAAGTTCTTCAATAGAGCAAGTTACACTGGTGTCATCCGTGTACATTGAGGTGCGTGTTTTGAGGTACTGCTCAAAGCTCACAGGATGAAGAGGAGAGGCCACAAGCATGAGCCCTGTGGATTACCACAGTGAAGAGTTTTTAGGCTAGACGTGTGGCCCTTATTTGACAGTTTTTTTTCTGTCAGTTAAGTACGATGTGAGCCATCGAAGAGGTGTTTCTACTACCCCGTATTACGCGATGAAATTCACGAACGACAATCAAAAAATGTAAATGGGGTTTTCTAGAAGTAAAGATTGGCGAAAATTGGGCTATGCTGCTGCACTGCATCGAACATTCCGCGTGCAGACACATTTTATAGGCATTTAATTGGCTTGCGGAAATGATTGGCTTGCGGAAATGCAACGTTGCTCGAAAGTAGATACCCATTTACGCTGGTTACGCGGGGTAAAACCCATTCAACTTTCAAGCAGAATCGCTCCTGTGAACAGTTGAAAATTCTTGGGATAGGATTTACGATAGGAACTTTTGATCGGACAAAAGATTGCAGATATAAAAAAGATCCATGACAAATTTTCGGCCAAAATCGTCGGCGAAATTTATTCTTCCAAAGTCTGATGGTGTTCGAAAATTTGTCACTCCGAATTTTTTTTTGGATTTCTGCAATCTTTTGTCCGATGAAAGATAGCACTCCAGAAAATGCTAGAAGTTAGTGGAACTTCTGCAAACAAAACCGACATTCTTTAAACGATGGTTATCGGTCTATTTGTGACCTTATAATTACAAGGTTCTAACCAGCATTTAACAATGTCACTTGTGTTCATTGTATAAAACCTTGTAACTCTCACTGGAGACTTCAACTGCAGATAGAACCTCGTTATTCTCAATTTAGAAGTATTATATTTGAAATGAGACCAACACTTGAGCATCAAAGCCATAGCTTAGCGCAGATAGAGCCTTGTGAAAACAGACACATGAAATCTACAGTGATCTCAGTTGGAACTATTCAATTCTCAGGTCGCATATTGCTAAATAACTCCACCTACTTTTTACAGTAAAAATGCAACAATTACCAAAATTGTATTGCAATTATGGTATATGTATGTATGTATGTATGTATCATTTGCCACAATCACAATTAAAAATATGTACAAGTTTTATAATATAAAAATAGATACAATACAATATATAAGGTTAAAAATGTAAAGAAAAACACCCCTAATTACAATGGCATGGATAGCATTAAAAGGTCAAGCTGACCTTATTTCCATAATGGTTCCCTTAGAGGTGTCGGTATAACGGAAAAACGTAGGTTAAAGGAAAATACAGATCTGCATGTGTTTTCGATACAAAACGTGGTTTATAAGACCAAACCATGATCAGGAGAGATAATGAAGGGTCTTAATAGAAGACACATATGTCATCTTCCCTTTTCTGTATATTTTCACCTGAAAAAGAGTCAAAATCCCAGGGGGGTACTCATATATATTTAGGATAGAGATGCTCAGGTTACTTTTTTGGGTCTAAAATTTGGGGGAAAGTTATTTTTTTGGGTCAGTCGATTGTACAGATATTTTTTTGGGTTCATGAAATTCTGGATTATTTTTTTGGGTCTCAAATATGAGAACAGTTTAATTTTTTTGGGTCAATTTTTATGCTAGGAATTATTTTTTTTGGGTTGATGGTTTGTACCCCAGCCTGAGCACCCCTATCCTAAATATATATGAGTTCCCCCCCTGGGGTCAAAATAGTTCAGTATTGCTTGGTAAATCTTTCAAATAAAGAGTTGCTAAAAATCATCCTCTATGGCCATGAACAGTTATCGTTTGATTCAAATGCAAACATTCGTACAGCAACGCTAGAATATATCAAGGCCTCCAAACGTTTTGACTAAATTGGTAACGAAAGCTTGTAGAATTTCTTCCCTCTGGTAATATTTTCTTTCACGTTTAGTTGTAAAACCATGCAGTTAACTAAGTTTCTATGTTGATTGTAAATTTCCACTGGGTTGCTATGTATTTCCATGCTCCTTGTGGTATCATCTTGTAACTTTATGTATGTTTCTGTACATTTTTATGAGAATATAAAAAGAATTACCGGGTGTCCCAAAAAAGTACCCACGTTTGTTTGAACGTAGCACCATATTGAAAAGCGATAGGAATTCGTGGTATCGCCTGTCACAGTTTCCAAAGTCTAACTTAGATGTCAATTCTTTTATTTTCACCGTAGGTTGAAAATTCTTGGAGTTATGAGCTCCGAAACGCAAAGACCATCGTCAAAACTAAAACAGTAGGCCTAAATTTTATGAAGGAGTCAAGCACAGGCCGTCCAAAGTTTTAAAAAGTTTCAATAGCAACGCACTATAATTCTAGAATTCTTTTGAAAGCAAATAGTATTCAAATAATGCGTTGCTATTGGAACCTTTTTAAACTTTGGACGACCTGTGCTTGACTCCTTCATAACATTTAGGCCTACTGTATTGTCTTGACGATGGTCTTTGCGTTTCGGAACTCATAACTCCGAGAACTTTCAACCTACGGTGAAAATCGAACTACTAACATCTAAGTTTGCCTTTGTGAATTGTGTCAGTTGATACTACGAATTCCTATCGCTTTTCATTATGGCGCTACATTCAAGCAAACGTGAGTACTTTTTGGGACACCCGGTAGTTTTTCTCGGTAAAAAGTATGCATTTGCTCTAGTTTCTTTGCAATTAATGTATACAGAAGTTCCCAAGGTGGAAATGTTGCGCAAAAATAGTTCTCCATGTTTTCCAGGCCATGATGAATCATTCATTTGGCCTATTTCGAAGATTAGTATTACAATCAATAGGCAAGTTGCTAACTTCGACTTTACTGATACCGTGGCTTTCTTTTACTTTTTCAAAATTGCGCTTTTTTCAACAGTGGGTGAACTTTTGAGCAATTCTGCGAAAGCCTTTTAGATTTCCAAATTAGAAAAATAGGTAGTTGACTTGATCTTGTAAGGAAACCGTTAAAAATAAGCCGCTAAATCTTGCAGTAGAGAATCTAGTTATGGAAATTCACGTTTACAAATTACTTGTTTACTACATTCGTATAAATCTAATTAATATACGGTAGTTTTTTCCATAAATTTTTTATTGGCTTTTTAGAAAATCAACGATAAAAATGTACATTAAAACTGCTGTTTTAAGTTGACAGCGTTCTTTGCAGAAATAAAATTTCCATCCCTGCAGCACGAAATTTGTTGGTCTAAAAAAGGCGTCAAGCATCACAATCAATATTGCAGGTGACACCCACCTTTGTTTGTTTTGGCTTTTTGGCTGGAGAAGCTGAAGCGATGACGGAAGCCTTGATATTATGTAAATATTATGAGAATAATAATATTAAATATTATTATGTATTAAATATTATTATGTGTATGATGATATTATGTAAATAGGTAAATAGTTGGCTTTAATTAGCTGTAGTTTGCTATGCTTTTCGTACCGCCAATTGTAGATAGATCATTTAATATTAAGATCAACTCGATGCCTACTCTCTAAAGATGTTGTCCCTCTTCTTCTTCGTTCACTATCGATAATTTATTATTATATATATGATTATAGATTAAGCGCCCGGGGATGTGCTTACAAATAGGGTCTCAATTTCAGTACAACGATCTGGGACAGAATTATATCTTTCGTATCTTGGTTCCAGGACAGGTATGTNTTTACAAATTACTTGTTTACTACATTTGTATAAATCTAATTAATATACGGTAGTTTTTTCCATAAATTTTTTATTGGCTTTTTAGAAAATCAACGATAAAAATGTACATTAAAACTGCTGTTTTAAGTTGACAGCGTTCTTTGCAGAAATAAAATTTGCATCCCTGCAGCACGAAATTTGTTGGTCTAAAAAAGGCGTCAAGCATCACAATCAATATTGCAGGTGACACCCACCTTTGTTTGTTTTGGCTTTTTGGCTGGAGAAGCTGAAGCGATGACGGAAGCCTTGATATTATGTAAATATTATGAGAATAATGATATTAAATATTATTATGTGTATGATGATATTATGTAAATAGGTAAATAGTTGGCTTTAATTAGCTGTAGTATGCTATGCTTTTCGTACCGCCAATTGTAGATAGATCATTTAATATTAAGATCAACTCGATGCCTACTCTCTAAAGATGTTGTCCCTCTTCTTCTTCGTTCACTATCGATTATTTATTATTATATATATGATTATAGATTAAGCGCCCGGGGATGTGCTTACCGATAGGGTCTCAATTTCAGTACAACGATCTGGGACAGAATTATATCTTTCGTATCTTGGTTCCAGGACAGGTATGTCAAGAATGCTAATTTTTCCAGGATCGACCATTTTATGAAGAAATCAACAGAACAGCGACGTTATTGAAGAAATCAGGAGACATTTTGCTGCACCTTATTCCAGGATCGGTTTTGTGTTTCCAATATTTTGTTCCAGGACAGGTCCTGAAATTTTTCCAGTGGCAGGCACGTCTCTGTTGTTTTCTTTCAAGGTTACCCTCAGGGAAGGGACCACAACTTTACATTTTCTTGCTGCCTGTGAAAACTGAAGTACACAGAAGATTACATAATGGGCAAAGTATTTGCTGTTTTTGCTAAATTTGACCTTAAATCAAAGTTTCGATCACTATTCTCGTGGCCATAAGAGAAAGAGAGCCTGAGCAGTCTTCAGCCCCTTGAAAATTGAGAAAGCAACAATTTTGTCCTATTTTTAGTGAGTTCTCTATTCCTCTGAAGACAATACGAAGCCTTTCCTGATTTCTGCATGATTGTTCTGCTAACAGCGTACTAAATTTTGTAAAGTTCCTAAGTTTATCTCACGGATAGAATTTGCTTTTTCTTAGGAGAAGAAGAAAATTTGAGACTGCAGTGAAGGAGAAAGTTTGAACTAATATAGCTGTAAAAAGATCGACAATTGAGAGGAATGATGACGAAGTTTGGCACTGTTCTTCTTTTGATCATCCTCGGTAAGTCCATATTTCCTACTAACTCTCTTTGTCAGTGTATTAAGCCTCGGTCAAACGATCCAACATTTCACCAAACATGTCACCCAACATCATGTTGGATGAAATGTTGGATCGTTTGACCACCATGTTGGGTCACCCAACATCGTAATTTTCGATGTCGGATGAAATGTTGGGGGGGAATGTTGGATGAAATGTTGGGCGAAATGTTGGATCGTTTGACCGGAGCTTTAGTTAGACGAGAACTTAAACTTGAAGAATTCTGGCAATCAGTTATTGTTTCTTTGCGGATCAAGTAAATACAGTGGTTTACCAGATCTACTCCATAGATGATTCGTTTTATCTACCGGGTGAGTAAAAAAACACACGACCTTTCAAAAAATACTGCTGCCTGACCATCAAAAGAATAATATTAAAAAATGTCTTATTTCATAGCCAATATCTTCAATTAGATTCTTTAGCACATTCATTTTAGGGAAACAAAGACATTTCGGGAAACATTTGGTATCAATACCTTCCGTTGGCTTTGATTGCCATTACCATATACGAATCGATTAGCGATTGCAGCAAATAGGAATTCTGCGGACNAAATAATGATTTATATTTCTTCCCAATTCTGAAGCTACCAGAGCAAGCCTTTCTAAATCAATCAAGTTAGCTAAGAATAAACAGTTTCTTCAATTTCTTCACATATGGGTTTACTGACAAACAGTGTGGCTTGTGATATTTCAAAATAAAGCACTACTGTGCATACTCCTAAAATAAGGTGACTTACCGGTTCAAAGCAGCTTCTCAACTTGCACGCTACTCCGGGGTTCTCATTTATTCGTACAATTATTGTTCAAAATGAAAGCCAAACACAGACTGCATTAAATTTTCCAACCAAGGCCTATGCCACCAAAATAATAAATGCCTTCAATTTCAAGCAAAACAACATACTTCAGCAATTCTTTGACTTGGCCTCTCATCTACAATTGTAAAGCTTCCAGAACACTTTTATTTGTTTTCGTTTGTAAAGCATATAAATTATTTGTTGCAAACCACTTTCTTCTTCTTTGATTTTGAGAAACAACAGAGAGAACGAAATGACGAATGCGTTTATAATGGCGAATGTTTTCCCGCCAAAGTCTCTCTTTTGTTACGAGGCTAAAAGCGCACAGGAAATCTTTGCCTGCATACATTTGTACCAAAAGTGCACATGTCCCTTCGTATTCCTCTGGTTAAAGTGCAATATTTAATCTCCGTTTATTCATAAACAAAAATCTAAAATTGGGAAATAATCATCATACAATCCAAATTTACCAAACTCGAAGAAATAAACTTTTCCTTGTAAAGCATGCTAAATACTACCTTAACGTGATAGGTGACTATCTGTTTTCATGTTTTAAGCCTTTCTGGTCTCCTATGAACCATTTAGCTGGATTTAAATGCGAGACTTCATGCACAGCTTCTCCCACTTCAGCTCCAGTTCAGTGATTGCATCGCGAAATCGCGAAGAGGATTCCCTCTATCCGCCATCTTCCAGAAAAGTAGCGCGCCGTCCCAGACCTCTGTGAAAAGGTTTATTGCTGTTGTTATGTTGTCAGGTTACTGAGCGCAACATTAACACATTTACTCAAAAGGGGATTACGAGTTCATTAAGGGCTGATTTGGGAATTCTGCGCAATCCGCAGAAGAGATTTACCTAATCCTTATGTGTGTGGTAAAATCAGAGCGCATTGAATTCGGCCTACTATACTGTCAGATCCCTTTGCATAGTAGAAACAAGCAACAAATTAGCCCACTCGCAGAATTAATTGTATTCATGTTACACATGAATTTTATGTATTGTTTTTCTCCAGCTAGATAAGCTTTTGTTTTTGTTTTCAGCCAGGGAAATATCCACATAATTGTGCAGCTCTGTGTTCAGAGGCTCGAAATGCCTGCAGGGATGGGTAGAGCATGCATGTCCGCTCATTGTGCCAAGTTCCGGAAGCGATCTCCCTGAAAGCGAGAGAGAGAATCGGCGATTTCATTCTTGACTCCTTGTATGTGCACAGCTTTAAAATAGAAGTTATACTGTAGAGTGAGTAAAGTCAGCTTGCGAACGAGTGACATCACTCGTCCATATTTTGACCTTTTTGTCTTCACAATAAAAACCACGGTAGAATTGTCGCAGTGAAAAAGTATGCGCTTCCTAGTCCAAGACGGGCCCCAAGTGGCGGAAGCCGCTTTCCCTGAAACCACTGAGTCCCGTGAACCCCCCGCCAAACCCTAGGGAGCCTGACCCCTAGTAGGGTACATGCAAAATTCAGGGTACCTATAAGGGACTGTAGCTCCACAAGTGACTTTTTGCCCTTCCAGAGAGCTAGTTCTTCCTTGATTCACTACACTTTTTCCAAAGGTAATCTGGCCTCCATTTTAAGTGAGTCAAGTACGATTCCCAGAAACTCTAAGAAGGTGGAGGGGCCCTCTGTTTTTCCAGGAGATATTGGGATGCTAAGCGCATTAAAAACCAGCAGCATACTTCTTAAGCTACTCTCACACGCCGCAGAAGGGGACCCTGTTTTGTTAGGGGGCTCAATGATCAGATAATCATCGAGAAAATGAGTTACGTACGACATGGCGCATTTTTCTGATAAAATCCATTCCACCACGACTGACAGCTGGTTGAATAAAAACGGCGCGCTCCTTAGGCCAAAAGGGAGAACTTTATCATAATATTACAGTCCTTCCCACCGCATACCTAGCAATTCCCAATCCTCTGGGTGCACTGGGAAAAGTCTAAAGGCTAACTCAATATCCGTTTTGGCCAAAAAAGAGCCCTGTCCGAAGTCTTGTAGTTTATCTATGGCCTCGTCAATAGACCTTTTCGACCATACGAAAAAGGGATTGAGGAGAGCGGCCAATTCTGGTAGTACGTCTGGAAGATGATTTTTAAGGTCATCAATATAGAGTTATTACAATCGTCGTACTTATCGTTTTGGACATTTCGGGGTTAGTCTCGTTTCAATAAGTGAAAACTGTAACTCACCGTAATAAGTCGGGACCACCCATGAAGAATTCCACAGGGGAGGGGGCTTAAGAAAGAAGAGAGGTTATTAGGGAGGGGGGCTTATTGATAAAGTCTACTGAGCTTTTTATATCTTTTATCTCGTATTTTTCGGAATCAACGTTCAATTTTACGAGTCAAATACTCAAATTTCAACTCAGTTTTTATCTAAAACCATATGAAAAATCTAAAACCATATGAAAATTGGTATCCAATCCAAACTTGTTTTGACGAAGTAAATGGAAAATCCTTGATAACATCTTCCATTGCATGCAAAAAGTTTGGTTCGAGAGACAAGTCAATATTCTTTGCAAAAGTCACTTTGCTTATTGCCCTTTTTCTTCATTTCCTTTTCTCCTATTTTTAGCTGTGGAAGGTCAACAGTTTTTAGAATTGAGTTCTGTATAATAACAAAACACACCTGTGTTCCTTGTCCTGACCCAATTGGTGACCTTTCCTTTGAGGAATATCTTGTGGGGTTTAACTTTAAAACAGTTCGACTGGTAAGCATGAACAAGTGTGATGCCCTCCTTGTGGGACCAATACAATGTTTAAGTTTTTGGGCTCAAAAAGTTTATCATAGGCATGTATAAGAACTATGATACTGTGGATTATTAAATGCAATTTTTGAAAAATTCGGAAACTCTGCAAGAAGCTTCTACTAAAATAATCAGTCCCAGCATAGAAGAGACCTTGGCAAGAAACTCGGCTCGGAATTTTGCAGCAGCAAGGTCCTTGCTGCTGCAAAATTCCCTAGCCGAGATTCTTGTAAAAGATAGGCCATGGACATGTCGTCTGTATGAATCGTGCTTTTTTCAATAAATGGTCTTGTCTTCTCTGAATGGCCCTTTTTCTAAATGTTGCTCGAGTGAATTGGCCACCCAAGTTCGGTGCAAGAAACGACACAAGAGATAAACAATCAACCATTTACGGTACGAATTTAATTTTTATTCAATTCAAAGAACAAGTACTGCTGTCTTAATGTTGCAGTTAGGAAATAGCAGCAGCGTAAATTGCCGCAGTGAAGCTAGGCCTCCATGATAGGCGATTGGGCCTCCTGTGCCGGTATCTAGATTAAAACTTCTATGTTGTGATCTATACTTACGTCTTCTTTCAACAACACCTTTTCGCATGCAGCATAAGTGAGTTGGCCACCCAGGTTTGAAAGTGCCCAGTTCGGCTTGTTTATTGACATTTGCGACTTGATTCATGTGCTTTCGAAACTTCTGTATTTGCAGTCACTAATCGCTTTTGTGAACGGAGGGCAACAGATTTTGATAACTTTTGATATGAAATTTACCCTTGTTACAAAACTTGTAAGGTAATCGGCAGGGTTCAAAGGTGTATTCAATGAACAAGGGCACAGGAAAGAGTGACAAATGTATTGAAATTGTTGAAAATAGAATTTGCACGAGCTAAGGAGACAAGGTGTGCGTGGGTAGTTATTTGTTCTATTTATAGATGGACGTATTTTCCTGCCTATCACCTTCAATGAAAAACGAGTGGAGTTTTATTGTTGAAGAATATATTTTAGTTTTGAGCTCAGAAAACAGAGTTTAATTTCTTGAAATTGTAACAAATTTTTATTTCAAATCTCTTAGAAATCATTTTATATCATCTGAATTCTAATTTTTATGAAGACTGCTAACACAAAGCATGTCTTCCGAGGGGCAAATCACTTCAAAAATAGCGTACGAGATTTTGGGATTNATGTATTGAAATTGTTGAAAATAGCATTTGCACGAGCTAAGGAGACAAGGTGCGCATGAGTAGTTCTTTGTTCTATTTATAGATGGACGTATTTACCTCTGTCTATCACCTTCAATGAAAAACGAGTGGAGTTTTATTGTTGAAGAATATATTTTAGTTTTGAGCTCAGAAAACAGAATTTAATTTCTTGAAATTGTAACAAATTTTTATTTCAAATCTCTTAGAAATCATTTTATATCACCTGAATTCTAATTTTTATGAAGACTGCTAACACAAAGCATGTCTTCCGAGGGGCAAATCACTTCCAAAAATAGCGTACGAGATTTTGGGATGTTAAAAATCTCTCAGATTTTTCAAGATTTTTGAGATTTTTTCTGAGATTTTCAAAGATTTTATAGAGTTTTGAAAAATGGTTAAGATTCTAGATTTTTGAGATTTTGAATTTTTTTTCGAGATTTTCAAAGATTTTCGAGATTTTGCAAGATTTTTCAAGATTTTGCAAGATTTTTGAGGATTTAAAGAATCTTTGAGATTTCCAAAGATTTTTCAAAAGATTTTTTAAGAATTTGTATCATTTATAGTGGGAGATTTCTGGGATTTTGTGAGATTTTCGAAGATTTTAGGATTTTCTTTGGGATTTCTAAGATTTTGTGAAGATTTTTTAGATTTTTGAAGATTTTTTAGGATTTTTTACGAAAGTGTACGAGATTTTTGGAGTGATTTGCCGCTCGATGTCTTCCTTCGACATTATACAACGTTTTTCTACATTTCGTTAGGTACTCAACCGCAGTGCACTCAGGAAGATAGCTCAATCAATGTAACCCTCCATGGACAAATCAACTCCACATCTTTTGCAGTTTCACAAGCTGAATCACTCGTGATGTTTTCAAGGACAATAGAAATCTCCAGAACAATATCTGCATCGCTTCAAGTTTTTGCAACTCCTGCTACCAACAGTACAATCTGGCACGCTGCTACACCGACTCGTTCTTTCGTGAATAGCGTTTCTGTTACAACATCAGGTTAGTGAGATCTTTTACGGTATAGGCCCCAGCTGGGTAAATCGATCATCAAGGCTAAAATGTGCAGTTGATAATTTCAAATATTATGATAACTCCTAATTTTTATGTGTTCAAAGGAACGGACAGATAATGTAAAGGGTGGGTCATCAAAGTAACCCCCAAATTGAAAAATATCTGAATAACTTAAGATTTTGGTCAAATTCATACTGCATCAAGTACATCATAAATGTCATATCAGATGCCCCTGCAGAGAAATGAGGTTTTGGAAAATATTGTCGCCAAAACCACTGTAGCAAAATCACCAATCACCATAAGCACAAGTGTCAATTTACTGATTTTTACTCAATGTGTGTCTTTTACGATGTACTTGATGTAGTATAGATTTAATCAAAAGCATTGAGAAAGTTTTTCAGAGATTTTTCAATTTTAGGGGTTCCTTTTATTTGGCCCACCCATTGGTATCATTTCGAATTCACTTGTTGCATGGAAATTCAATTCAATTAGTTACAGGAAACCAAAACGAAGCTGTGATAGAAGCGGTGATCAAGATGGCAGTGAATATAGGGGTAGCTTGCTGTAAATAATGTGTTTGCCATATGGGTTTTCTTTTATTGTAATCATTTATTTTAGATTATAGGGTTTTTATTAATATATTAGAAATTGAATTGTATTAGGTTATTTTAGGTCATAATGGTATTTTAATTTTTGTAAATTTTTGTAATAGAGGGCCCCTTGAAAATCAGTATTGCTGAAGGACTACCCTCCTTAAATATTTAAAATGAAATGAAATGAAATGAACAAGAAGCAATAGAGACAAAAAAAACCACCAGCTATCATAGAAACTTTATTCAAATCTTCTGCAATCCAACTGCCCATTTCCACTTCATTTGCAATTCGCAAAACGCATGCGATTTGCAAATTGTGAATTCCGAACGTATACACACTTCAAAGTTGTTCGCACGAATTTCAATTGTTTATCCAGCCAATGAAATCCATCTCTTTTTGATAGCGCTTGTCCCTTTTGTCTCTTTGTTTCGCACAGTTGTTTTCTAATTGGCTGCCTTCAATCCGGGACAATGGTTCGCATGCGAACGTTCGCAAGAAATCAAACATTGCGAACAGGTCAAATCGCATTGCGAACGTTCGCATGCGAATTTCAAACAAAAGATCGCATGTGATTTGTGAATTGCGAATGAAGTGGAAATGGGCCTCAAGAACATTGAAATTAAGGTTTGCGTGATGACCTCGAGAAAGTGCCGCAAAAGACTAGGTATAACGCAAGCTAATCAATTAACAGAAATGTTTAAATATAAACAATGTTTTGCAACCACCCTTTGCTATTGATTTTTATTATTTTGTTATTTGATTATAATTTTTGTTATTATTTTATATCAAGCTGATCTAATAAAAACCATTACGATTCGTCAAAATAGGGCATATATTTTAGTCATCGAAACAGCAACAAACGCTTGGCAATAGAAATAGATATTCTCAATAAAATATTGGCAATAGAAAAAGATATTTTGTTATTTGATTATAATTTTTGTTATTATTTTATATCATTCAGATCTAATAAAAACCATTACGATTCGTCAAAATAGGGCATATATTTTAGTCATCGAAACAGCAAACGCTTGGCAATAGAAATCGATATTCTCAATAACAAAAACATGTTTTTTTTCTTCTCACTTTTGAGAAGGAGAAAAGGACACTTTCAAAATAACGANGTTTTGTAACCACCCTTTGCTATTGATTTTTATTATTTTGTTATTTGATTATAATTTTTGTTATTATTTTATATCAAGCTGATCTAATAAAAACCATTACGATTCGTCAAAATAGGGCATATATTTTAGTCATCGAAACAGCAACAAACGCTTGGCAATAGAAATAGATATTCTCAATAAAATATTGGCAATAGAAAAAGATATTTTGTTATTTGATTATAATTTTTGTTATTATTTTATATCATTCAGATCTAATAAAAACCATTACGATTCGTCAAAATAGGGCATATATTTTAGTCATCGAAACAGCAAACGCTTGGCAATAGAAATCGATATTCTCAATAACAAAAACATGTTTTTTTTCTTCTCACTTTTGAGAAGGAGAAAAGGACACTTTCAAAATAACGAAAAGACTTTTGGGAAATTGTTTGTATACATTGGATATTTTAATTGTAATTGCCTATTCACAAGGTGATATCAAATATAGATAAGGTGGTAGGTGGCCAAGTGGTTAGGGCGCTCGCCTTCTGTGCAGATGGTTGTTGTTTTGAGACTTGCAACATCTTGGAATCATGGAATGGAGACAACTGTAAATGCAACATCTGTAATTAGCTGAAATTGTAAATAATGTATTTTTGTAAATAGTTGGTCTGAATTAGTTGCCCTATCTTTAGCGTAAACTATGTTTGTATCCAACTTTGAATAAATTCTTTATTATTATTATGAATTATAGATGGTTGTTCGTTTGAGACTTTAATCTCCACCCAGAGAAGTACCACCACTCATCCACAAGGGCAGATTTTGCAACACCGGCATCAGTTGCCTTTGATTGACATGCCATTTCAAAGCTATCGCAAACAAAGGGAATTCAATTGTCAAATAATCAAGCCATGGATGTAAGCCAGGCTGACCGCTAGAATTGCCCTGCAACATAGGTAGGTAACTCAGCCATTGTGCAAGCGAAATGGGGTTGTGAAGAAAAATGGGCATATATCGAAAGAAGAAGGATATATCTAACATCTGCCGGCTAAATTTCATCTACTTAATCCAGAATACTAGCTGTTTGAAATATACACAAAACACACGAGATTTGTAATCCTTTGCTGTTCAGCTTCTCAATTAAATAGATGAAATTTAGGTGTTGGATGTTCAGATATATCCTTCTTCTTTCGATAAATACTCATTTCTTCTCTTAATAACTCCTTTTTCACTTTAACAATGGCTGAGTTACAACAAACAGAAAAAATGCAAAACGAGGCTGACCGGAAACGCTCTCCCTTCCCGCCTTTGCGCAAAATGGCGTCTGCGCCTGCAAGCTACGGCTGCGCAGATGATGCCCCGATCTCGTGGGCGCCCTCTTTTGAACGTCGTGAAAACATTTGAAGCGACCTGACAGGCTATCAACAACAGCAAAATAGTGTCGGAGTGCCGAGACTTGTTGGAAAAGATGAGTTTAGAAGACAAAGAAGAACCAAGGAAATAACGGGAATTTTGCACGAAAACTGAAATACTAGTTACTTAAGTATGTTTCATCAGCATGGGGCTCAAATCTTTCAAATCTTTAAAAAGGTGGGTGTAAAATTCTATTACATTTTTCTTTGAATTGAATGGTTTGAACGGAACTTAAGGTACTTTGCTGTAAATCTGTCCTGGAAATATTTTGATATCTTTATTATTTTCAAAATGGCGGCATTTTTATTTTCTGTGAAAGAATTCATGGAAAATTGTGAAAAAATTGAAATTGCCGTAAATCCTAAATCAATAGAGGAAAAATGATACAATCTTCAAGAAAACCATAGTTTATGAAGGTCTACAATATGTTGGCAAGCAGAAGTCTGTCGCTCTTCTGGTTTAGGATTTAGAAATTTGATGACGTCACAGTCTCAAATATAATAAATGCTGCAATTTTAAGAATAATCTAGATATCAAAAAATTTCCACGACAGATTTACAGCAAAGTACCCTAAGTTCCTTTCTAGCCATTTAATTCAAAGAAAAATGTAAGAGAATTTCACACCCACCTTTTTAAAGATTTGAGCCCTATTTTTGTTTCATCACAACTTTTGCAGCCAGCTTTGTTTACATCCGTGTCTTGATTACTCAGCCGTTGAATTCCCTTGATGATCGCTAATAGCTTTGCATTTGCATTCACACGATACTGGCACAATTTGAAGACGATAGCAAATTTGGCGGTACGAATCTCTTTGCAATCTCAGCGACAAAGGGGCTGGATTTTGACGACAAAGAAATTTATCTAGGCCTGAAGAATCAATCAGCCTCTTTTCGAAAGCGTCGTATTTTACGTTGGACCATTTTGTTCCGTTTTGAAATTGTGCCGGTTAGAGTTCCGTTTTCAAATTGTGCCGTTTTCAAATTATGCCTGCAAAAATGTGCCGTTTTCGTGTGAACGTTTTCGCCTATCCGTAACAATTTTATGCTGTTTTCAAATTGTGCCGGTATGGTGTGAACGATGCTATTGTTGCAAAATTAGAAATTGCTTACTCATTGTAAAAAGATCTGTGCGCTACTCTCCTCGGGGATAAGTTGCTTGGAATGAAGTGCAAGGAGGGCTGGTGTGCTACTCAACTTCGGTTCGGGCTCGGTAATGGCCCCTTTTGGCCCTTGCAGCAGACGAATACTGGATTTCTGCTAGACCTTTGTTTGGAAAGAGACCGTTTGCGATAAGCTCTGGGTCAAATTTTTGATACTTGTGTAGAAAGAGTTGAGTAACTTGCTTAACTGAAGGTAGATAAGGCAATCCTCGACAGTTTTCTGCACTGCTCGTAGCTCTGGCTACGTGGCTAGGCCCATTACGAAAGCAAGCAAAAAAGAGTAGGAAAACACGTTGAAATTTAATCTCGTGACCCATCTGTGTGCGCTTTTAAAGGACAATTCCGTGGTTCGTAAAATTAAAGATAATGTGTCCATGTAAGTACAGAAACGTATACATTCTGTCAAAATATGCTGATGCAATGCTGACGAAGAGCTTCGAAGAGCGCACTGTGATTGGTAGAATCTAACTGATCACATGTAGATCGCTAGCAGATCACGTGCAAACTAAGATTGAAATTTGTCAACATGGCTGCCTGCTGTGAAGCCTCTATTCGTGTGGTACCGAGCTTGGGAACGGAAGATCGAGATCGAGAGCTGCTGAATTTGAAAGCAAGGTTTTTACAGAGTGCGTGATTATTAAAGTATCTATATACGAAATATCTATTTGCTTCAGTGGCTGTTAGACTTTATGAAGCCACAATTTCAGAGCCGTGTTCGGCTGTTCAGAGCGACAACATGAAACATGGCTAGGCCCTCTCTGCCGTCCTCAAGCCACGTCGATTTTGGCAAATCATGGTCAGCAGATCGAACATAGTATTGTTTCTACCGTTAGTTGTTTGGAGATGAAAGGGTCACAAATTGTCGAAGTATCAAATGTTTACTGTCAGTCCTTTGGGTTCAGCTCTGCAAAACCGCACCACAAGTAAGTAATCAGTCTCCTTGTATTACGTGGCCACCTCGTAAGCTCTTCCGCTGAACTGATCACGTGAAAATATCACGTGAAATAGGTATGCCCCCCGCAAAGCCGCTGTACTTACATGGACACATTACCTTCAATGTTAGAAAACAAACTTACCATCTCCTGAATCAAATGACAAACTTTTTTCCACATTTAGACTTGTGGTTCAGCGGTTAATTCAATAAACATCATGGTAATTTAGGTCAATTGTCGCCGCCATTGGTCTCCATTTTTTCCATGAGTACACGATAAGGAGGCTAGTGACGATTCAGAGACGAGAAAACAATAGGGCAGCCTCATTCTCGCGTTGAAAATGACGTCTGAACGCTCTGATCTTTTGCTTAATGACATCACTACGCATTTGTCGCAGATTGTAAAACGTAATTTCGCAGAGAAAAGACAAAAATATTGGATAAAAGTACGATACACCATTCATAACAGTATAATCTTTCATTTTATCATCAATCATACCAACCCCGGAAATGTTCTTTACATTATAATTTACCTATTCCATATTTGATAATCAAAATAAGTTTTCAAGCATCTTATCCCGTTTAAGACTTAATGATTAAGACTTACAAACCAAATATTGATCTCTTACTAACACAAATATATCTTACTGTTGAGTTTTTTAGCTTTGTACTGAGATGTAATTTATTTTCTTTCACATATCCTTCAAGAATTTAATTTACGGCCCAGGCTAGATAAGCTCTGCTTCTCTCGGGTCGTGTAGAATACATATTTTTTTTTTTATCTTACATTGTATTAGGCTGTTGTATTCTGCGAATAAAATTGAATTAAATTGAATTTGATTTTTTATAGCAAACTTGTCTTCGGAAAACATCTCTTCTAATACGACTACGAATTCAACTAAAGCTCCACAGGTGAAGGTAAGCATTTCAATGAAGTCTAAAACTTCCCAAAACAAACACTAACAAGTTTTATGTGTGGTACTGCATGCTCAAATCAAACTCGTTGTCTTTACTTTCGAAAAAACTGATTTTACGTTATTCTTTCTTGTCTTTTTAGGTCTATTTTGAAAACATTCATACAGTCACAACTGTTCGCAGCAACACGATCCTTCTTTGCCTATACAGAATATAAATCAGCTCTTTATCAATAACTTTGCCTTTTCATAGAATGTCTGCACGCAGGCTAACACAATTGAGGAAGAGGCTATCAGCAAGATAGATCTAGTTTAAAGTTGAAGTTAAAGCGAATGGTGGTGGGTTGTTGTTGTTGTATTTGTATAGCGAAGCAAAGGGCTCTCGTCAAAGACCTGTAACATTTGAAGTTACCATGAAAACTTTTCCTTGCGTTTTTAGATGTAAACAAAAACCAATGACATTCATCTACTTGTCTTTTCTAGAGAAGACCGTCTGCCTTGTATTTGTCAGTATTGAAAATGATAAGAACAGAGAAAAACATCAGACTGGTGGATTTTTGCTTTGCAAGTTTGAGTTTTCTCATCTTGGTATTTCTCACGTAAGAATAGTTTTAAGAAGTTTCCTAACAATCACATAAAGAGTAACAATATATTATATAGGTTGCTTTATTAAACTCAGTACAGTTGATTGGACTTGATGTTTTCGTTCTAATTATCGCTGCTACCACTGTAACAATTGCCCCCCCCCTTATCGCGCAAACTAGGACTCATAATTTTGCATAAACAAAACTGGACTAATTTTCCGATCTGTTTTGGTTTTCTGTCGAGGCAATCACTGCATACAGTATTTAAAATAAGAGCAATTAAATATGACTTTATGGCTGAAAGAAACGTTCATCTTTCGTGTTCGTGTTCTCATCAGTTTTTTTTTGCTTAGGCCATCCACCATTACTATCAAAATGACTGTGAAAAAATCACAAATTTTGTCCGAAAAAATCACTCTTTATGTGTATGATTACAAATCGTAGTTACAGCGTCAGGTAGGCCTATCAATAGCGATAGCTACCTAGGATGTTGTAATCTGTCTGACAGTCGATTTTGGCAATACGAAACGCTCTTACAAGCAATACTAAGTTATAAACAATGCTTATTTGAGATTAGCCAATTGGAAACCCTTCTATAGCCAACTTGATACCAAGGGTGTCAGGACACAAGGGTTTAGGGTTTCGTGGCATTTTTCAACGGGTACGTCACCTTTCAATACCAAGTCCCCCCCTGGGTCCGTGTAATCGCACGCAACATGTTATCTTTGCTCACCGAGGCAGCCCTGTTAGCACGTCCAGCCCCTTTTCATGTAACCAGGTCCTTGGAAGATAAGGAAACTATAGCCTTACTGCACATGCCCCGAAAATCACACCCCTTATTGATGTTGTTGTTGTTGTTGTTGTTGTTGCTTTCTTTTCAATAGTTACAACGATTTTAGTATTTCCTGCAGGACAATCAACTCAATAGCGAAAGTGAGCCTTTTGAATCAAAATTTAGAAAATATCACTCGATTAAGCCTAGCTTGTAGAATAGCTGAAACTAATCTATTTTAATTAATATCATCGTCAAGCCTTACCAACTCTCAGAGCATGTTATTTCTATTGCTTTCTTACAGAAAGCTGCCAAAATCGTCAAAATTCTTTATCCACAAGCACCTGGTCTTTGCAATTGCGATCAACGATTTTAATGTTGGAATCCTTTCTAATGACGATGTTCGTGCAACATATATTAAGAATAAGGTTAGTATACCAAAATTTTTCATAGATAAAGTTCAAAATTAGCAAATTTGAGGAATGGTTTGGGCCTGTTTTGAAGGGATTCCCACTTTGATGAAATCGCTTGTAACTCTGGAACAATACGAACTATAAGGGAGACCGGGGCTAGTTGTAACAGAGGCAATTATTCTGCCGCTACTATTCTGTCGTGTTGGTTGAATATATGACGTCACATCACACGTTTGAGCAAGATGACGTGACTGCGCACCAACATTTCATTTGAATAACTAATTTTTCAAGAAAAGATGAAAAATGCTGGAAAAATGTCCGATACACCATTCATAACAGTAAAACCTTTAATTTTGTAGTGTATTATTTTTTTGTTAAACTAGATATATCCTTGTATTATATTGTTGCAAGTGTCATTGGTAGTGGGAACTCGATGACCTTGTGTTCTTTCTCGCTGCGAATGGCACATGTTTCTTTCTATTTTTAGTTTAACTGTTGTTGTTACTCTGTATATTTTAGTATTTCATGATGATATAAAAAAATAACAGTAAAATCTTTCAACTTATTGTAAATTTTGCCAATCCTGGATTTTTCTTTTAAAAGCGTTTTATATATGTTTATTTGTTAACAGGATATCTGCACATTTGTAACAATATTCCATTACTTTTGGTCGATGGTTATGTTTGGATGGATGACTGTGGAAGCTTTCAATATCTGCCTGATGCTTGTTGAGGTATTTGACACCCGGTCAAAAACAAAGAAACACCTTCTATATTCTGTATTTGCATACGGTAAGTAGCAGAGAGGTAAATGTAAATAAGCCTTAAAACAGGGGGGCTTTGGGTTTTCATAGGTTGCATATTTGGGACGACTGCACTTTAGCGGACCAGCTTTATGTCATATCTCTCGGGAAAGTATTTGACAAAATACCCTACTAACCCTAACTAAACCCTACGTTACCCTAACTAACCCTAACTTATCCTAACTTACCCTAAATTACCCTAACTTATCCTAAAAAACCCCTTTCCAAAACCTAGCCGTATCCCTTACCCCATGACACATAACTTGCCGATATTGAGAGCTGGTCCGCTAAAGTGCAGACTAGCTGCATATTTAGAATTTCATGAGATAATGCGAATTATATATAAGTTTTTAATGATGTTGAAATTTCTGGAAACCATACATCTAGACGTTTAGAAATAATAAATATGAGTAAAATTTGATCGTTCCTGGGTAAGAAATTTGAACTTGAAAGAAATGTGAATTTGAGCGGTGCTTTGTCACAACACATGATTTAATCACGTGACAAAGCATCGGTCATTTGCCTAGCTTCAAAAATCAATATCGATGTCGTCCGTTGGTGAATTTCGTTTTGCGAAGAAGAAATTGATTTGAATTAAAAAATGTCATTTTTGGCATCTCGTTCATAATTCTGCTGCTGGGTGAGTCCCCGGGGGGGGGGGTACATAACATGTTGAGAGTACGGGTATGTGCCGCCCATATGGGTNTAATCAGGTAGACCGTGTTCAGAAAAGAGCATTAAGAATTTTGCATAATGACTTCAATATGCCATTTGAAGTACTTCTTGAAAGAACAAATGAACGAAAAGTCCACACAAGAAACCTGCAAAAATTGATGCTTCAAATCTATAAGTCCCTTTCACAAGAAAATCCATCATTCATGTGGACATTCTTCGAAAGAAAGGACGTGAAATATGAGCTACGAACTAAGAATCTCTTGCAATTACCAAAAGGAAATGCAAGCACATTCGGAAATAATTCACTTGTATTCAAAGGAGCTCTACTTTGGAACACTTTACCAGATAATATAAAAAATGCAAACTCAGCAGCAATATTTAAAAGGATGACCAAAGAATGGAATGGGCAAAATTGCACATGCAAGATCTGCAGTTAAAAAATAAAATAGTTGATAATGAGGATTAGAAATGAACTTTTTTGTAATTTTTCCTTGTATGTAAATAGTTGGTTTGAATTAGTTTTATATTACTATATATTGTACCAACTGTAAATAATTTGATAATAATAATAATAATAATAAACACGGGAAAGGGTATGTTCTCAAGAAAATTTTCCGCGATTAGGGTGTGTATTTTGCTAAAAAAGGTCAGCGTTTAGGGTGCATATGTTGTACCTTTGTACGAGGATGATACTATAGAAAAGTATAGGAGTGGACCCCCCGGGGTAAAATTTGATCGTTCCTGGGTAAGAAATTTGAACTTGAAAGAAATGTGAATTTGAGCGGTGCTTTGTCACAACACATGATTTAATCACGTGACAAAGCATCGGTCATTTGCCTAGCTTCAAAAATCAATATCGATGTCGTCCGTTGGTGAATTTCGTTTTGCGAAGAAGAAATTGATTTGAATTAAAAAATGTCATTTTTGGCATCTCGTTCATAATTCTGCTGCTGGGTGAGTCCCCGGGGGGGGGGTACATAACATGTTGAGAGTACGGGTATGTGCCGCCCATATGGGTGGGTTTTTGGGCCCCAAATTCTCTAAACAAGGGTCATTTTCTTGTCAGATTTTCCTTAGACATGGGTCGGTTTGCTTGAAACCGGCAAAAAATCGTTAAAAATTGGTAATTTTCCGCCAAAATTCATCATAAAAGTGGGTACCAAGGCAAATTTTGGCAATTAGAAGAGGGTAGCTTTCTGAAAACCGGGCGGCAGACCCCCGTACATCCGCAAGTCATATACCCCCCACCCCGGGGGTGAGTCGAGTCAGAAAAAACGCACGGCAGCCATTTGAAATGCTACCGTCCCCTGAATATCACAGCAATAATATTTGGTATTATCTTGTTGAATAGCCGACATGTTAGATTAATTTTAAGAATTTTCTTGGCTCAAATTGGCCATTCTTTTTCAAAAATATAAGGCATTTTGTCGTAAATGCCCCCTCAAAAACCTTCAAAAGCGGCCTAAAATCACAATCAAATTCCCCTACAACTTCTGCCTCACAGCAATTATGACTTACACATGCTTTGGCATGTTTTTTGCTCTTGGGATGATGAAAACTCTTCCCCACTATCTAGTAGAAGAAAATTATTCAGGGGGATTCCATTCTCCCAAGAGGATAACATGTGCTACTGCACGTAATTGTCATTGTTGTCAGCAAGGAAAACCGATGAAGTTTTGGTGGTCAATTTCAATTGAAGGAGCTTTCTGTATAAATCTTTCATAGCAACGGGAAGGAATGACTGATTTAAGCCGGGTGGATTTCCAAATCTAATTGAACATATCGGCCATGAAACAAGACATTTTTCGATATTATTGCTTTGATATTCAGAGATCAGTATTTTTTCAAATACCATGCGGTTTTTTTTAACTCGCCCAGTATACTGGTAATGCGAAACGATATATTAAGCATGTACTCATTTTCAGGGAGTCCAGTCACCATAACTACTATAGTTGTCCCAGTCTTCTGGAAATCGGGATTTTCCAACAGTCCCAAGTAAGTTTTTTTTCTCTTCTCCTTTAAAACAATTAAAACAGGAGGAATTCCTCTGTCCAGTGTTTTCTGTCATTTTTTTTATGGATGCAGAACAATCTACTATTACGAAACTTTCCTTAGCATCAGCAATGCTCTAAGATCTAAATAATTAACTCTAAGCATCAAATAGAGAGTTTCACAATAAAATTATTAAATTTTTGCATTGTAAACTTTAAATTTTGTGAGATAACACAGTTAGTCCAGCATAATCTACATAACCTTTTATTTGCAAGGGTTTGCTGTGGAGAGATGTATCCACCGATTCGCAGCTTCGATTATTTTGAATCAATTCATGGTCCTGGTAATGTTAATAAGCTCTCGGCAGGAATCTATGAATGTCAAAGTGCGAGCAAAGCGAGCGCTTTAATTTACTGTAAGAAATTTAAATTGATTCTCTTGTTTTGCACTGTATGCATTGTGTCTGTTGACAGAACTTTCATAGGGCTGGCTAACATGGGAAGCTGGTCAATGAAAGTCTTCTCAGCGCCTCATCATACATTTATTTGGTGATTTCCTTCTTCTTCACTGTACAACCTATGGCACCTTATCAATTTTTAACTTTAATGAATCGTTGTAGACGGTTTAGGGCTACTCATTTGACATCAAACTGCCTGCCAAATAACTGAACATCTTATCTTTTTAATCTTGATACAAATACATAAAAACTTCACTTTTCTTGGGTGATCTCCCGGGGGTGATCTGGTACTGTAAATCCCCGCGTATAAGAACCTGCTTTTTTGAAAGCCAGGCTGAATTAGGTTCTTATATGAAAGGTACTAATGTTAATCTCAGGGTATAAAGGTTCTTAAAGGTTCTTATTTGAAGGGTCTCTTGTTTAAACTTCTTCAGGGTTATCATCATCAAGAGATTTTCAGCCCCTTTGTTTGTTTTTTTGCAATGTTAAGGACCTAACTAATTCTAAGCTTCCAAATAGGAAAGGAGGAGGTTCAGATGTTAACAGCCAACTGGGACAAAAACGAAATTAATAAGGACAATCAAAAAATCAACTTTGTTACCCTTGTCATAAGAACATAATTTTCCATCAAACTAAAACTAGTTCTTAATTACGAGGTGCATAATTTAGGAAAAACAGCCTGAAGGTTCTTATTTTTGAAGGTTCTTATATGCTATATGCGGGGATTTACTGTAACTCACAATATTTCTGCTTTAAAAAAACGTGCATAATATGTCGGTAGATTTCATGACTTTGATTTTCTTCTTAGCTGTGTAAGTGTTGATGATTGGATCGTGAAAGGACCTGTTGCTGCCTACCTCATTGTACGTATTACAATTGCTTCGATAAACAATGGCATATTTTGTAACAATAGCAAATACACAAATAAACATTCTTCGATAAATCAAAGCCGATCTTGCAAAAATAGCGACTGTTGTGTTGAATTACAGGCCAGTACAAAGCGAGTAGTAATCACACAAAAAGATTTCTTCATCTGATTAGTCAAGCCACGATAGAAAATCCTAATTAAACAAAGCAGACCTTAAAAGAGTACTTATTAAACGTGATGGTAGCTAACTCAATCGTTGTGCGTGCGAAAAGGGTTTGCTAATAGAAGACATGATTATTCCCCTGATTATATATATGGGGATTATACATCGAAAGCAGGAGGATAGATCTGAATATATGTCTCGTGTATTTTATTTATCTGATTCGGAAGCTGAACAGTTGGCGATGCAATAGCAATTCTCGTACAGTAAAAACTCGTATGTAAGAACCTTTCTCGAAGAAGAACATGCATCCTGAAATCTTCAATATTTACTCCTTTATGAAAGGGCCTTTTCACCCTGGTGTTTGTATTGGTTCTTATTTCGAAGAACAAATGCATTGATATAGTTTTCAGCTGTCACAATCCGAAACATTAATTTGATTATCGAGTAAAATAGAAAAAATTGATATTGCTCCTTGACCATCTAAAGTCCTGAACATGTCTGATTTCATCACATTGCTAATGTTCAGTCCTCCATCATAGAATTTTGATTATAAGCAGAGATATTTAAAGACTGCAAACAAAGAAACATTATTTAAAAACAAAAATTTTTGGGAAAATTTAAGAATCTATAATCTAAGAACCTACAGCCTGCTTTCATGAATGTGATCCTTTACATAAGAAAGAACCAAAACAGCTTGGTTTGAAAAAGGTAAGTTCTTATATGCGGGTTTTTACTGTATATCATCCCGTGTAATTCAGACATGTGTAATTTACAATTTCATAAAAACCTATGGCTCACAATATGATCTTTCAAACAGTGATTTCAAAATAGTTCGCCTTTAAGAGCTTTATTGTTATTATTGCCATTACTTACAGAACAAAAACAAATTTCAAAAACCAGTAATAAAACTAAGTTTACAGTATCTGATTTTTGAATGATGGAACTTTTTAATGACTCACGCGCACATGTATTCATCCTTCTACAATCAACTTAAAGAACGTCAATCAACCAGCATCCTTTGCGCGCTTCGCTTGTTGCCTTTCGACTGCGGCGGCCATTTCAATATGACAACATTCTCTGCAAAGCGTGACCGCAAAGGATGCTGGTTGACCGGCGTTCTTTAATTCAAGCACTTAATACTCATTTAATAACTCAGTAGAGGACAAATGTTTATATTCTTTTAAAGCTGTAACTACATCAAACTGATCTCTCTATGTTCCTGGTGTCCCAAATAAAGGTAACAAATTTAATCAGGACTAGCGATGCCAATTTTTACTCCAATCAATTCGCAATAACTTTTAAGCTTATCCTGAAAAATTAACTTAAACAAAGGCACCTTGTTTATTAATATTGGTGCTCCCAACGTTGAACTNACTTTTAAGCTTATCCTGAAAAATTAACTTAAACAAAGGCACCTTGTTTATTAATATTGGTGCTCCCAACGTTGAACTATTATTCTTGTAAGTTCAAATTTGACTCCACCTCCCAACCAGAGCTTTGGCGTTTTGGCCTAACCAAATTCCTGAAGCGCAGCGAAATTAAGAATCGAAATTAAAGAAAAATTAAGAAATTCCTATTAGGTGAGTGAGCCCTAGCAAATACTGCATAATATATAATCTAATTTTATTTCAAATTTGATGAAGGCTATTATTGCTTTATTCGCTGTGCTTCAAGAATTTGCTTAGGCAAAAGCGGCAAAGCTCTGGTTTGGAGGTGAAGCGAACTTTAAACTTTTAAGATTAATATTTTCAACTTTGGAAGCACAAATATCAACCAGAAAGCTATCTATGTTCAAGTTAACTATTCAGAATTTGTTTAAAACCTATTGCGAATTGATTGGAGCTAGATTGGCATTGCTAACCCTGATCAAATCTATTACCTTTTATTTGGGACACCCGGTAGACAAGTAAAAAGATAAGAGAACGTGGTAAAGTTGAGATAAGAAATATGACAGTTTTCATGTTGCATTTAATTCATCTTTGTTCTTGTTGCAGCTGAACACTTTGGCATTCTTCTACGTTATTGGCTTGACATTCAAAAGAATATTGAAATCTGAAAAGTACGAGGGAGGCTACGCAAAGCTCATGTAAGCTATTTGCCTTTATCTCTTCTTAACACGAAAATTTTTCATAGGAGACAAAAAAAGTTATACCCCGTTCACACAGACACAGTTAGACCATTGACCAATTAGAACACAGCATTTGATAACCTATGGTTTAGTTTAAGCTGGTTTAACTTGCAAATCTTGCAAATATGAAAGGGATGTTACAAAAAGCTCAATTCCATCAATTTCATCAATTTCCGTCCTTGACTCTTAGTTTTTTTGCAATGTATTCTAGGAAATGTGATTTATTCTTCTAGCTAGCAATCAGAAAGAATTTAAAGTTCGATTTATCTACACATCTATGGTCAAAAAATTGGGTGTACATGGGGTCAAAAAATTAACCCCTCCTCCCCACCTCGCATTTAACGCCATCAGGACTCCTCGCAAATACGTTTTTTTCCAATTGTTACCTCCTCGCATTACAAAAATTACTAAGTTGACTCCTCGCACCTCGCTGTCACAACGAAACAAATCTAATAAATCAAGGACACTCTAATCACTGGCGTAAATGAGAAGATTTGAAAATAAGACTTTTGACTGCTTTTGATTAGATCCAAAATAATTTTGCAGCCAACATATATTTTTGCATAATTTTGCAGTCCTTAATCTTATTTTTTTTCCTCGCACCTCGCAGGTTTAAATTTTTTTTCGGATTCCTCCCTCGCACGAAAAATGCGAATCCTCCGCTCCTCGGGGTTAAAAAGTAGCCTCCTCGCCTCCTCATTCTCCTCGGACTTAAGCCATCTACACCCACAAAAAAGTTAACGAGTATCGTTAATTGATTTTGTATCCATTCGTCTATTCCTTCCGACATTAGAGAGTTTTCGAAACTAGGACAGCAACGCCAGCTAGAACCTCATCATCTTGTATCCAAGTATTGCTTCATGTAAGCTACCTTTTACAGATCATTCAAACGGCCAAGACGAAACCTTCTTCTTCAGTTATACCTCAGTAAATTCTTTGACCTATTTCTTTGAATGGAGTGGCTTGAAAGAAACTTTAGCTACTATGCTAGAACTCTACCGTTGGATTTTTCAGAAATCTTCAATAGTTTCAGAATTAGAGTGTTTGTCTTCTTTTTTAAGAATTCAAGAAAAAGTTAAAAAAATTAAACCATCATAATTTCTGAACTTTGTGAGGAAACAAAATATTTTTCAAGAAAAATTTAGTTTATGAATGTCTACAATATGGTATCAAGCAAAAGTCTTTCACTCTTATGGTTTACGATTTAGAAATTTGATGACGTCACATCCCTAAATGAGTTGAAATATAAAATACGCCGTAATTTCGAAAATATTCAAGATTTCTGAAACGCCCAACGGTAGAGTTATAGCAAAGTAGCAAAAGTTTCTTTCAAGCCATTCAATTCAAAGAAAAAGGTCACAGAAATTTACACCGACCTTTTTGCGCCAATTCAAAGATTTGGAACCTATGCTCTGAGAGATCTGAAGTACAGAACGACAAAGATAGAATTTCCAAGTTGTGCAGTTGAAAATGATAACTCATAGTCTCTCAAGGGAAGCAAATTCACACAAAAAACAAGAAATCTATTGAAACAAAATGTTCTGAAACAAAAGCAACATTGCTTTTCAGTTGCAGTTGCAGTCATGGTTTCTAACCTCCCTATTGACATTCACAAAACATAATTCTTCGCCATTTTATTTTCAGTGGTACAGTTCGATCATTCTTGGTTCTGTATCCTGTGCTTGGAGTTGGCTTTTCTGTTGGCTTCTTCCTTAAAATTGATATCCTTGTTTTTGGATACATGTATATTGTATTCAACGGAGTAATCGTAAGTTTCTTTAAATTTCTATCCTATTTTGCAGTACTGAATTTCAATCATTTTCATTTTTCATTTTCATTCTTTTTAGGCATGGTAGCCCCTCAGTTAAAGTAAAACTGATTTACAGGGGGCCATGCAATAAATATACAATTACAAATTAGAGATATTACAGTATAATACAATATAATTAAATAAACGTCAAAGATAAAGAGTGCATATACCTAGGAAATCGATTTTCAACCAAGCACTGAAGATGTGATCTCTTACCCATGACAACTTGTACTTTCTTTATTGTTCTATGCGAGGAGTTTCTTTACAATTTGATCAAGTGTTTTAGGCCCTTTTTCGGGCATTTCACAACCAATGAATTTTCGTAAAGTCTATTTTACCTATATTTTCAGTGCTCATAAAACACTAAAAAATCACAAAAATTCTTCAATCTCTCGGCTATCAAGCAGAATTCGATTCATTCCAATCTTTCCAGTTCTCTTGGTGCTATGAATTTTCAAAATTGGGAACATTTTTTTCTGGCTCACTTGGTATCTGTTTTTATTTTCAGGGCACCTTATTCTTCATATTCCATGTTGTACTTGATCGTCAGGTAACCTATAACTTAATTCAGTTAACAAACCATTTGATAAATATTGCTTGCAAATATTCCAACTCAAAGAAACATGTGCAAAATATTCCAGTTGAGAGCCAAGACTCAAACCCTTCAAATAGTCCTTGTTACTCGTTGGTTAACA
Source organism: Aurelia aurita (assembly GCA_004194415.1). Taxonomy (NCBI): domain Eukaryota; kingdom Metazoa; phylum Cnidaria; class Scyphozoa; order Semaeostomeae; family Ulmaridae; genus Aurelia; species Aurelia aurita. The sequence continues at coordinate 490,311 of REGM01000163.1, read as the reverse complement.
CAGATTTTGCTACCTGCTGAATGCAGCAATTTTTAAGAAAAATTTGAATTTTCTTATTTTTTTGGATCAGGACTTTATCCAGTTATTTTTTGGGTAACAGATTATACCGGGTGTCCCAAAAAAAGTATACCAATTTGGTCAACCCTAACAATCAGAATTTAGCATGAATCATTCCGAAATCATGTTTAAAACATTACTCGGTTAGGCCAAAACACCAAAGCTCTGGTTTGAAGGTCGAGGCAAATTTGTCCTTTGAAGATTTATTTCTCTACTCTCAAAGCACCAATGTCAACAAACAAGGTATCTATGTTCAAATTAACTACCGAGTAATGTTTTAAAAATGATTTCGGATTTATTCATGCTAAATTCTGATCGTTAGGGTTGACCAAATCTGTATACTTTTTTGGGACACCCGGTATAAGATTTATTTTTTGCCAATGCCAATTGCAAAAATAACAGACTGGGAATGGGACTTGACCACTGACTCTATATCTACAAAAAACGACTGGGATTGGCCGCAAAATATGACTAGAAAAAGGGATTAGAGACTGGATCTTCCAGGACCCTCAATATGTTCTCTCCTCATTATTTACACAGGTAAAGGAAGCTTTTATGGTAAGAACTGGAATGAAGAAAAGAAGAGCTTCCTCGACAATGGCAACCTCGAGATCGAGAGCATCAACATCAACGCAATCAGTTACAACGATGGTTAGTTTGTGTTGTTTATTTTGTACTAAAATGAAATAATGCTATGCTATGTTTAAAAATTGTTGTGTTATGTTATGTGTGGGCTTTCTGTTTACTTCGATTGTTTACGGAAGTGCCCCTTTTAGCTTAATGAAAAAGTGTCCTTGAAGTGTCTTGCCCCCCGGGGCCCCCCAAGTTCAAAACGCTTCATACGGCCCTGAGTTTTGCACACACAATCTGTATCACGGAAAAACAGCTATTGATAGATGTGAGTTTTGCACACACAATTTGTATCACCGAAAACATCTATTGATAGATGTGAGTTTTGCTCTGGACTAATTCAAATCAAGTGATCAATCTCTTGATAAAACGTCTTTTGATTTTTTTAGCTTATTTCGTGCCATGAAGACTTGCGCCATAAATATAAAAAGTAGCTAAATAGTAAAACTTCCCAAGAGTATTGTCACATAACTTGAAATGGGTAAAACAAACCTCAACCTATCTCAAAGTATGTACGCGAGTGATAGCTTTGTATTAAGGTGCCGAGAATTCTACAGGGTGTCCCAAAAAAATTGTGCCCCATTTGTGCGGCTGCTGCGGGGGAACTATAACGTCTATTGTCCTGTTGTTGATACAGTTGCATTGGATATACTGTAACTTAGAGTTTGAGACTTTGTTCTAGCCAATCGGACAAGTCGTTGCTGATTTATGGCGCAAGAAAGTCAAAAAAGTGAAAACTTCAAAAACAGCACTTTCTTTGTTCTCCAAAAATGCCAAAATCAAGTAAATACTGCAAGAAAGGGTTCTAGAGCTGTATTAGAATTTTTTCTAAAGTTTATAAAGGGTATTGTTTACTGATAACACAACACCATTAACCCATTGCAAAATGCATAAAAATTTCAATAAAACGCTAGAACTCTTTCTTCCAATATTTACTTGATTTTGACATTTTTGGAGAACAAAGAAAGTGCTGTTTTTGAAGTTTTCACTTTTTTGACTTTCTTGCGCCGTAAATCAGAAGCCACTTGTCCGATTGGCTAAAATAAGGTCTCAAACTCTAAGTCGAAACATATCCTATGCAACTGTACCAAAAACTGGGCAATAGAAGTTACAGCTCCTCCACAGCAACCGCACAAATGGGGCACAACTTTCTTGGGACACCCTGTACTTAAATGTGAAGACAGAAGGAGTTTCTTTCCTCATTTAGACCCTTCAAATATTTCTCGCCCGTTCTTGAAGCACGATTTGTGACAAAAGATAGATGATTTTATCCTACATTTCATTGTGTCAAGTTTTGAGCGAAATTATTTTTTCTAGAAATCCAGTTATGGAAGCAAAGACTCTCTGAAAGGTAAGGGAAATGATAGTTTCAAAGTGTACTCTGTGTACTCTTTCGATTTTTAATGTTTTGGCCAAAGCTTTTCGCAAAGCCAGTCTAACCAAGGGTGTCAGGACACCCATGTTTTGATTAAATATTTATTTTCCTTGCTTTAATTGTTGCTGTCTTCTTTTTTTGTGTTTCCCTGTCTAAGTCTTTGAGCAACATTTTAGCAGAACTTGGCCTAACAGCTCATTCGAATCTAACTGCCTTGTATTCCTGTGTGTTAGTGCGCCTTCGCAGAGAAAAAGGTTTCAAACCAAAAGCCGCAAAAGGAAATTTTTTAGTGGCTTGCTGTTTGAAGCCGTTTCTTCTGTGAGGACACAGTAACACACAGGAATACAAGGGAGCTAGGTTCGAATGACCAAACTGATAGCGTTCGACCAAGTAAAATTGAAATGTTGCTCCAAGACAAAGACAGGGAAAACAAAACGAGAAGGACAGCAACAATTATAGCAAGGTAAATAAATATTTAATCAAAGCATGGGTGTCCTGACACCCTTGGTCTAACCTGGAAACCGATAAAACTACTCTTGATTTCAACAAACGCCGAAACTTGTGTATACTCATTGGCATCGGCATCGGCTACATGTGTCGTGCAGTGTAATTTGATGGATTGTATGACAGCGATACAGTCTTCAATATTTTCAATACCCACACTATTGTATAGGGGATAAGACCCATTCCTAACAGAATGCCCGGCACATGGGGGACATGGGGAACTACTAATTTGCAATTCATCTAGCGTATGAAGAGTAAGAGTAAGCCTGTGATATATGCCTTATCTAAATTCCTAAAAGAAGCCCTAAAAGTACGAAATGAAAACGGTACTTAAAGGCCTTGCTAACCCCGTACTTTACTGTTTCTGTTTGTTTTCTTTATTTCGTGTTAGTTATTATTTGTTAGTTAGTTAGTAATAGTTATTACTCTTGTTATGCTGTTGCCATACCTCATGTGGAGGTAGTGAATTTGTATTTTAAATAAATTAATATCTCATGCCTGGTTCTTGGTAGTTGTCGCGATTTATCGGTTCAGGTGGGGGACCAAAACTACGAAGAATGCAATAAGTCTAGGGTCTTGGGCCGCTATAAATCAAGTAATTTAATTCTTCTCTTGAAGGATAGTTGAGGAAATTGAAGCTTTAATTCAACATTAACTATAATTACTCTTCGATTTTGTAGATTCTAAAGAGAGCCAATATTCTAATGGAAACAAGCTAAACACAGCATTGTAATCAATAAAGTAAAAAAAGCAAAGTTTGGATTTTGGATTGAAGTTGGATTATTTGCATGCTGTACTTCTTCAAGTGGAAAGCAAGTATTTTTACTCATCCAAAGTGCACATTTTAAATCTGTTAAAAAGGAAGTGACATATTTTGTTAATTAAAAACCCCAGTGTTTCATGAACTGAGGTATACTCTGAAGTGAAGGCTTCAGTGACTATGTACGAGTGCGCCAAAAAGAGCTTCGTAAGTTTGAAAAATCGTTATAAGGAGAATACTCTCTAAATTTTGAATGAATTAAAGTTTGGTAGATAGCAGAAAAATAAATGTTTACCTATATTGCCAATGCTCAGGAAAATAAAACAAAATCACAAAAGACACTTCAGCCTTGCGGCTATCAACCAAACTTTGATTCTTTCCAATTTATCAAGTATTCTCCGTATAACGAATTCAAACGTGTGAAGTTCTTTTTGGTGGGCCCGGTATGTAGGTGAATACCAGCTGTAAAATACCTACCATCCTCCACTGCCTGTCACAACCTTATACCCAATATCTCTAGGGACGACAGCACTTTAGCGGACCAGCTTCATGTCATATCTCTCGGGAACGTATTTGACCAAATACCCTACTAACCCTAATTAAACCCTAACTAAACCCTACCTTTTTCTAACTAACCCTAACTAAACCTAACTTGCCCTAACTAACCCTAAAAACCCCTTTTCCAAAACCTAACCCTGACCCTAACCCTCACCCCATGACACATTACTTGCTGATATTGAAAGCTGGTCCGCTAAAGTGCAGACTAGCCTACATGGTGTCTTAAATGCGGAACCTTACTGTGTCTATCTTTAAAGTTCAGTTGAAAAACGAAGCAATGTAGAAAGAGACCTTATTATTCATATCTAAGATCTTATGATATTTTATCGAGAAGAGATCAATCATAAGCTCCTTCAATAAACTTTAAAAAATTTGATAAATAATTTTCAAAAATATAATAGCTTTCTTCGAACGTTTCAATCTGTGATCTTTACCAATAATTTCCAATCAATGATCTTTATATATACAATGTATTTTAAAGTTCAAGCTTCCTCGACAGACCTTTAGCTATTCTACAAAAGAGTCTGGATCGAGCGATATTTTCATACATTTTTATACGAAAAGTTCGATTGAGTGACGTTATAGCTTCTGTCACTGTTGAGCACATTCGACAATTTCTCAGATTTCTACAATATGTAGAAAATATCGTTCGATCCGGACTCTTTCGTAGAATAGCTAAAAGGTCTATTCAAGGTGGGGCACATGAATTCATACAGATGGCATGCCGTCACAGCAGAGATGAAAACACGACGCCATCTTGTTTTGGGGTAAATCTTCAGAAAATTTCTATAGGTTTCTATAGGAAATTTGAAAAAAGTTGCATAAAATTGCTCCTCTATTCTACCTCGCGATAGTGAGTAGGGAAAGGATAGGTAGCAATTGTCAGTCAGACCTAAACCTATGAAGTAATTGCACGAACATGCTGTTTTGAAAAGCAAAGCAAAACTTTATGCCAAGAAAGCTGTGAGAAACTTGCCTTTGCCAGGGGCGGATTTAACGTGAGTTCCGTGAGTTCGAGAACTTAGTCAAAATTTCAAAGATTTGTCTCTGAGAATAGAATTATGATAATTATGAAAATGAGATCCGTGGTGAAAAGAATAATAAATAATTTTGAAATCCTTTCGATCGCGCTCCCATCTGACTCCTTGTGAAATTAAAAATTTCTTGTTGTCAGCTCGAAGTTTCGCAGATTTCGCCAGTACGTAAATGCATACAGCCTCAAGGAACCGCGGACCTCTGCGGAGACCGCTCGAGACTCGAGACCTCTCTGTGTTTTGTTGTTTGCTTTAAATGTTTGGAACTGAGACCTTGGTATTGTTTACAATGTTCGGAACTGAGACTTTTATTGTTCGATTCGCCCTGGAACTGAGGACTTTATCGTCGTTGGATGTTTGGAACTGAGACCCAAGTGCCTGCTTGAGACTGAGACTACTCTCGACAACTGCAGTAGAGAGAGGCTGAAAGAAAATTTCTGTGAAATTGTGTGTATGGCGGCAAATTTTCAAGGAAGGAAGGTAAGATCTTTGAACGTAATTCTCTGTGGAAAACCGGCAATATTGACTACTCAGCTAAAAGCCTAGAAGAATTTTGAATAGGCTCTACCTAGATCTACAAACTAGGCCTGTGGCTGGCTGGAAGCAGTAAAAATTGAGGGAGGTAAACTAAGGCCTATTTATTATTATCCACTTGTGACTTGTAGGAGCCTAATTGTGATTTAAAATTGTGCAGCCTTAAAGAATCTGCAAGAAAAGAATATTCATGGGGTTATTTCTCTTGATATTAATTCTTTTTCAAAATTTATTTGCAGG
>REGM01000163.1:468503-484453 GCA_004194415.1 Aurelia aurita | reverse complement strand
TGTCATTTTTTGGGAGATTCAGGATACATGATTAATGCCTGATTAATGTAATGTATAGAGCCAGCCTGTTTCTTAGCAATTAAGATGATCTTAAGACTAAGATAACAATGGATTTTGCTCGTCGGATTTTATCAAGTGTCAGGACACCGATTAAGTAATTAATAAATAAATATTTACTGACCTTGTTTTGTTTGTTGTTGTCTTCTTTGTTTTGTCTCTCCCTCCGGCCTTGTGAGCTTATGAGCAACATTTCAACCACCTAAATTAAATTAGGACCCTTTCTTCTGCGAAGGCGCACATACACACAGGAATACAAGGGAGTTAGATTCGAAAAAGCGGTTGGCCTAATTTAATTTAGGCGGTTGAAATGTTGCTCATGAGCTCACAAGGCAGGAGGGAGAGACAAAACGAAGAAGACAACAACAAACAAAACAAGGTCAGTAAATATTTGTTTATTAATTACTTAATCGGTGTCCTGACGCCCTTGATTTTATTAGCGAAATGCTCATTGGGAACTATGATCTTAAGACTGACATATATTTGTAAATATCTACTGTATAGAAATTAATATTATTCTTATTGATTAATATTATTCTTATTGATTAAAATTATTCTTATATATTAAAAGATTAATTAGACTTAATTCTTGGATAATAAGTAAAACAGTACTTGGGTAGCTCAACCATTGCTGTGGCTCAACTGACGATAAAAGCGATAATAAGTAATTCATTTAATTCGCTTCAATCTGCAAAAGAACGGTTATCTCCTTTGATCATAAATTTAAACGCTTATCAGCTATGTTGACGCATTTTTTAAAAAGATTGGGCAAATGGTTATCGAATCTTCTTTTAATGGCTGGGAGAAAACTTCAGGTACTTTGCCATAATGCTACTTTGGGGATATTCGATATCTTGATTATTTTCAGAATTAAAGCGTCTTCTATGTTTCAGCCAGTTCTGAGGTTGTGACATCATCAAATTGGTAAATCGTGAACCAGAAAAGCGACAGATTTCTGCTTACCGACATATTGTAGACCTCAATATTAAGTATGGTTTTCTCGAAGATTGTAACGTTTTTCCTCTATCAATTTAGGATTTACGATGATTTTAGTTTTTTTCAAAAATATTCATGAATTCTTTCAATAAAAAGAAAAACGCTGTATTCCCGAAAATAATCACGGTATCATTAATAATCGAACAAAAAGAATTATATCAAAATACCGGAAGTTGCTTTCAAGCCATTAAAGCAAAAGGATAAAAGATTTAACGCCAATACTCGCATTTGGCAAATTGGCAAATGTGACAAATTCCTCAATTTGCAGGCACACATCCCGGGGGCGAGGGGTACTTCATTGTGACCATGATCCGACCTGCATCTGGACTTTGACAAAAGGACCCATTTGCATGATACGATTTTCGAGAATTTCGAACCCATTTGCATGAATATCAGGAAATTTCAAGCCCATGCGTATGAATTTGGTTGATTTTGAAACCCTTTTTTAAAGAACAGCAAAATGCAAAAAGAAATTTTTCTGTAGTTTTGCGGCTAATATATTATGGGACCTATTTTGGGGACCCATTGGTAAGAAAATCCTAAAAATACCGACCCATTTATCAGAATCAAGCCAAATATCGGACCCATATCAGAATCAAGCCAAATATCGGAATTTCAGATGAAAATAACCCACCCATATGAGCGACACGTCCAGTATGACTTCACAATGAAGTACCCCCCCCCCCCTCCGGGCACACATGTGGGATAATTTTCTCATTTGATTTTTAATTTCGAAGGTGATCAAAAATAATAATCAAAGATGGAAGACCCATACAGAATATGAACAAAATTACATCGCATCGTTTAAAGTAGATGGTAACACCAAGTTACAGCAAATGAGCAGTTCTTTGTACAATTAAATATTTTACAAAACAAAGGAGTTTGCGCTTATAGTGGAAATAACTTTGTTTCAGCAGGCCATACAAGATCTAAAACAGAATGAGATAAAAACAAGAATTACATTGGGTAAAAACATGAGAATATAGATACTGTACTTAAAGATTTTAAAACTTTTCGATAGTTTCTTATCTTATCTCTTCTATTTAATATACCAGGTTAGAAAATATTTTAACATTACTAGCAAATTTCAACTTGTAAATTTAAACGATTTTTCAAAAGCTAAAACTTTTTTGGCAACAAACAGCGGATAGATTAATAAAAAAATTAACGGTGTTTGCGGAAAGCTACGATCAAGAATTGTAATAAATCGTGACTGTCTTATAACAGAAAGGCCAACTTTGACGTAAAAATTCATTTCACTAAAATATATCATATCGTTTTAGGATTAACGGGAATCTAAGCATATAAAAGTGGCTCAAGCCACTTGCGGTCAAATTTTAGCCTATCAGATATCAGTGTTTCCTGTTGACGTAGATCAGTTACCCAAATATGGTTCGGCACATGTCACGTCCTATTGTCTTTGCACGGATATCTTTATCGAAGGCTTATATATGCTTAGATTCCCTTTAAGGGAAATTTTGCTTGGAAGCTATGAATCGGTGACAAAACGTTCCTGGTCAAGGGTGTTTAAACTTTCAATTTAAAGACTCTGCGCTAACCAGCAGCCTTTGTGCTCATTCTTTGCAAAACCAAATAAACAACATTCTTTTTCGGATAAAAATAGATGGAACGTGCAAGGTATGCAGGTTGAAAAGGCCCCTTTGAAAATTCGAATTTCTAATTTCGGACTCTATGGCTTTGTCAATGTTAAATCTCTATTCAGTTAGAAACTTGATGTCCTGATTTGTTTTGTTATCAGAAAAAGGAGTGTTTCCATGCATATAGCTGACAGAGCAGAGGCTGCTGGTTAGCATAGAGTCTTTAAATGTTGTTTGTTATTGGACAAAGAGAAAATGATACGGATCAACGGTGCTAGGGGAAACGAAGGGCTGATCGGTAACGCTTTTTACAGATAAAGAATGTTGTACCAGAACAGTGTAAACGGGGTTCACTTCGAAGCGACAATGACAGGAGCACTGCCATCCTCGAGTGAGCAAAAAACAAATGACTTGTATTTTATCTTGCATGTAAATGCATATGCGTAGCTTGTTTGATTTCGCAGGAGATAAATACCCTCCAGTGCCAAAGAGAAGGGGTAGTCGGTAGTCTTAATAACTGGGGGTGGGAAAAATTTGAAAAGTTGATAAGCGGGGGTCTTAATTAGTGGGGGGGGGTAAATCTTTCAAAATGAAAGTATATTTTCTGGCAGATTTTAATTGATTTCGCCTAAGTGAAGGCAGATTTTTGCTCACACTTTCACTGAAATCAATTAGCGGGGAGGGGGGTGGGCGGGACAATTTTCNTAGTCGGTAGTCTTAATAACTGGGGGTGGGAAAAATTTGAAAAGTTGATAAGCGGGGGTCTTAATTAGTGGGGGGGGGTAAATATTTCAAAATGAAAGTATATTTTCTGGCAGATTTTAATTGATTTCGCCTAAGTGAAGGCAGATTTTTGCTCACACTTTCAATGAAATCAATTAGCGGGGAGGGGGGTGGGTGGGACAATTTTCCAACATTTAATAAACGGGGGATGTCTGTTTGGTACTGGAGAGTAATTCAATAGGTTATTTCACTAAATATGGCCGCGAGAAACTTTTTCCAAGATGCATAGCGTTCCAACTACGATTCTTTAACGATTCTATAGAGATTCGACTATAGAACGCAATACATCTTTGTAAAACGTTCCTTGCCGCCATCTTTAGCGTAATGAATTACCTCTGTCAAGAGTGACATCAAATGGCGAGCAGTATTTCTGCAGGTATTGACTTGGATTACAAAGCTCCCTGGTCTGCAACAATTTCTCTATGATATCTAGGAAAACAATGAACAAAGAATTGTAACAAAGAGATAAATATTGGCAAAGAATCTTCACTGAGCTAAAATAGTAATAATTTTCCTAAAGCCCCGGTCAAACGCATCCAACATTTCATCCAACGTGCTGAAAATTAATGTTGGATGAAATGTTGGATGCGTTTGACCAACTATGTTGTGTCATCCAACATTTGCAAATTGATGTTGGGTGAAGTTTGATCGAGATCAAAAACAAATTTTGTTTTTAGATGTTGGATGGAATGTTGGATGCGTTTGACCGCTTCATCCAACATTTCGTCCAACATTTCATTTATGGGCATGCGCAGAACATTCTAAAAAGTTGATATTTTGTTATTTGACCACCATTTTCAATCAATTTCAACATTTTGCTTTCAAAGTCAGCCATTCTTATTCATATTTTGCGTTACGCGTCCTTTTTATCATTTGTATACATGTCGCTGCGCAGGCGAGTAACGATCATGGATTTTACTTGAAATGTTGGAAGTAATGTTGGATGGAATGTTGGATGCGTTTGACCAAGGCTTAAGAAAACAGCCATATTTTCTCAAGTCCTATCCCTAATCATCAATAGCCTGTCCCTAAATGATCGCTAGATTGTCGGACTCGTTACTGACTAAATTTTGGTATTTCATCTACGAAGATTGTAATTGATTGGGCCTAAATTGTCCAAAAGTTTCCAAAGCATACAAAATGTTCATCGAGACTCTTTATATTCTGATGCAGAGGTGCCCTTTTCTTATATATTTCCGAGGGGCACTTGACCAGATTTTGGTAAGGGGCGCGCCGCCCAAACTTCAAAACTATACCGTGCCGCCCAAGCTTCCATTTTTCGAAATGTATGCCCTACCTTTAACTAATTTTTTAAAAATGGCCAATTTATTTCTTCTTTATATCAAAATCACAAAAATGGGCACCGCTCTTCATACCAAAATCATGACAATCGATACCGCTCTTTATACCAAAATCACGAAAATCGATACCATTCTTTATACCAAAACTGTGCAAACGATACCCTTCCGGGCGGCACGTCCCCAGCACCCAAATATACATAGTGCCACCCCCAGATATATTTTTGTCAAAAAAAAACGATATTTTACCTTGAGGTATCAGCAGTTCACGGTATTTATCATCCAAATGATCGAGTGCTGCCTTAAGTGAAGACTGCAACAAAAGGTTATAGCGATAAATGGGAGGAGAAACAGAGACAACGTTATTGCAGGCCTTGTCTTTATTAATTTTCTGTAAAGCCTTCTTAAGCTCTCTTAATCATAAAAAACCAAAAGATATTTGCAAGAATGCTTTCCCAAATTACATAAAGGAATAAAGATATAAGTTTTACTGGATAGAAAGAATTCACTAGAACAACCACCCCGGGGTCTGAACCCCGAAGGGGGCAGCAAATTGTTTTGCCTCAATATAATATAGGATACTATATTACTGGATACTTTTCTCTTCTTCATTATTTCTACCTAAGGTAGATTTTTCAGGATACTGAGAAGCTAAGGTTATTGAAGCAGTGTCCTGGTCAAACCTCTCGATACGATATGACCACACCTCGTAATTCCTTTAGCCTAGAATTACGGAGAGTTTGCGACTCTCCTTGCTTCAGGGCGGGGCTCGAACCACCAACCTTCAGATCGGTAGTCAAGCACGCTACCACTGAGCCATTCCCGCTACTTGCGCCCAAAAAATCCACTGAGACATGATTTACCCCGGAGCCGGCCTGGCTCTCGACGCCTCGTACATAGGCGATCTGTTATCTTGCTTCTGTGTTAGAGAAACTAACATAAAACGTAACATACAAGCATAGAAGTCGTGAAAGATCTTACCTTTGGAACTCTTGTTAACTGATGGCCAAGCTTCAGTGTAAGAGCTAGTGCCTCTGATAACTGTGACGAGAATGTACAAATGTTTCAGTGCATGTATAAAATTGCTACCAAACTGCAATGTTATAGTCAACTTGATTATCGATGACCTGTCAATGACTTTCAATATGTCTGATTTGAAGTAATGATATCTCGCTCTAAGGTTTTGGTGTCTTCTGGCTAACTTTCGGGAACAATTCATGTATGGTATACAAAAATGTTAGTGTGAGATTTGGCTGCTGATAACGGACATAATTAGATACATGTTTTAGTTTACCGTAAAAGCTCTATTTAAACCCCGTCTATATTAAGCCCCCTCTCTAATAAGCCCCCCCCTACTAAGCCAAAGGTTTAAATAAGGCCCCCTCTCTATTAAGCCTCCCCTTGTATCCAATGCAAACGGTTACCGAAGGTTTTCTATTAATTTAGATAAAACACTTCAACTGTTAATTTTTATATGGTTTTGGATTAAAACTGCATTTAATTTGTGTATTTAACACGCAAAATTGTATGTTGATTCAGAAAAATATAAGGTTTTAAGCTCTCTTTTAACCCTATTCAGCCCGGGTAAAATTTTTACTACTTTGGTCCGAGGGGGGCTATTTTGGCAAGCCCCTTGTTTATTTCAGAAATGAGAAATGGTATGAAGATGACTCTTAGCACAATGCATTAGGGACCAAAGGAGAATCTAAAAATAGGAATTAATAGTAATTTATCACGTGATTCGTTGCTAGGCAACCAAATACAATAGCAAAATAAAGGAAAACCAGCCACTGTTCTTAAACGCCAGATATTTACTGATTTGTTAGTGATATGTAGCTAATAATGCTGCAAAAGTGATGGCTATGTGTCTATAAAGACATTTCAATTAATAATTTGAATTTTGAAAATTGCATCTGCTAATTATGGCTAATTACGTCCAATTTACGAACACTAAATAGAATGGAGACAATAGTTACAGTGATATATCATACTTTTTGACTTCGAATCAATGAAATTAGACATCTCAATTCATGATCACACCATTTTGAGCAAATTTTCATGAATAATATACTAATTTATTCAAAATATGACGTCATAAAGTTGTATGACGTCATAGATATTAAAACTTGCTGATGTAAGCAGATATTAACAAACTATATATCAAATGAAAGCACTCTCCAAGACGAATCGAATGGTATATATAACTTTGTATTGTATGCTACTGGGGAGAAAATAACAGATGATTTACGAATTTCTTTGTGACCAGTCTCCAAAAAAGGGCATGCAGAGGTCACTTGACACAACAATAGACAATGAAAAGTTGAAAATTATGTAGCCTATTAAATTTCGATACAGGTCGAGAAGTTTCAAAGTCACATCTTTCATGGGTAAGATTCTATCAAAAAACGTTTGGTAGGGGGTGCCATAATGCCCCCCCCCCCCCCCGGGCTGAATAGGGTTAAGCCCCTCTCTGGAGTCTCCGAAATCAAATAACACCCGCGGGGGCGCTTGATAGGGCTGTTATGGTAACTTAGAAGAGCTGGGAAGCAGCAACTCGTGTGAGACGTCTTTTTAATATTATATTAGCTAGAAGCTGCGGCTAATATAGCGCAGGAATGATATATCATAGTTGTAGTAAGAGGGTTTGACGGCCGAGCGAAGAGGGTTGTCTCCAGGTCCAGGACTTAAGACCGTTTTAATGGCTTCGTATGTTCCAGAGAGCATGGGTGACACATCTTAAAAGCTGGTGTGCATCGCTATTATATCTTTCTTTGGATAAGATGGCTTAAAAGGACGTTTAGGTGTTTTACAATAACTCTACCATGTGCTTCCTTGATATCTTGATTTATTCAAGTTGCAGCGTTTTTTATGGTTTAAATGGTTTGAGGTTGTGGCGTCATGAAATTGCTAAATTGTAAACCAGAGAGGCGAGAGATGCATGCTTACCGTCATATTGTAGACCTTCATAGACTATGGTTTTCTTGAAGATTCTGCCAATTTTTCTCAATTAATTTGGAAACTACGATGATTTTAAATTTTTTCAAGACTTTGCTTGATTCTTTTTGAAAAATGAAAAGCGCTGTAATTCTGAAAATATTCAAGATATCAAATTATAGTGAAATACCGAAAGTCTGTCTCAAATTAGATGTAACATGAGATTTGCGATAATGCAAAAATTACTCATGCGATAATACAATTAAATTGTTGTTATTCGTGGGTATTTTAAAGCCTAGTTCACATTAGGTCGTTGCAGTCGCTGGGGTCGTTGGGATGAAGGACCCAAAAGACTGAATGTGTACGGCAAACACTCAGTCGTTGGTGTCGTCAGGGTCATTGGAGAGTATATTTTCGCCGTTCACACTCAGTCTTTTGGGTCTTTTGGGACGTTTGTTCCAGCGACCTCAACGACTCCAGGGACTTCAATGACCTAGTGTGAACCAGGCTTTACATGATATCTATTTTGAGACAGGCTATAATATACCTTTTTCAAGCCATTCAATCCAAGCAAAGATGTAATAGCCATTAATACCAGCTTTCTTTTAAGGTTTGATGCCTATGCTGTTCTAGAGGCGAAAACATAGCCTGCTGATTTGTCCCCTATTCATTAATTAAGCCTGGTTTCCATGTGATCGTTCCTTTCGTTCCCATCGCTGGTAAATTTTTCAGCGACACGAACGACGCGAACAACAGGAGCGATCGAATGGTTTCGAATGGCGCTGAGATCACTGACTTTTTGAAAAGTGGTTTCCATTAAAAAATGTCGATCGCTGGCAGTCGCTCGCGTCGCTGAGATAGAAATTTTCCTATCTCATACGATCGGTGGCAGAAAAAAGTGATAGTTTCCATCAAATCGTTCGTGTCGCTACGGTCGCTGGTACGTTTTTCAGCGACGGGAGTGACGGGAACGACACGAACGATCATATGGAAACCAGGCTTAAGTATCACACCCACAGCGCTGTATATAAAGGTAAAGCATGCATATTACGTTTTGAACTCGACTTACCAGATTTTCAGTTGATTCAGCCAATTTCTGTTCATCTGTCCGGATTGCAGGAAGGTTCAAAACTCGGAAATTCCATTGGCTATACAATCGAGATGGTATCTATTTCCAAGCTAAGAATAATTCACTTAAATTGTTAAATGGATACAGAGAATATCAGAAGCATCAGATGTATGCTATTTTTCTGTAAGACTACCTGTAAGCCTATTTGTTTTGCTGTAAGCCTATTTATTTTGCTGTAAGACTATTTGTTTTGCCGTAAGACTATTTTAGTTAAATCAGAAACTTTAATTCACCTCAAGGAACTAATGTAAACATTTTAATCTTTTACTTCATTTTTTAAGATAATTGTAAATAGGACGATGGGCGGTAGGAGACGCGTGGATTGCTTTTTGAAAAATATTGTGGTCATAGGTTGGGGTTATTAAGATTTAATTAGCCGCGATGTTTTCAGAGCGGCTTCCTGTTATTTTGTAGCCACTTACGGTTGACCCGGCAGACGCTAATCTGCCCATCGACGTAAAAGTATCAACATCGCTGAAGTGTTTTTATCCTGTATAAATATTCATATAAAAAAATAAGACGGTTGTGGTTTCAATGAAAAGATGTCTTGCAAAACAAAACTGTCACTCTTATTACATACTCTTTCTTGATCCAATTTCTTGGAAGAAAAGGATACATTCCCTACCATCAACGCAATTTTTGATTCTTTAATGAAGTTTCTATGATCGGAAGAGAACAAATGAACGGGTAAGTAAGGAAAGTAGGAATTGGTCGATTATCAATAAACCTATCTATTCCAAACCCATGAGTAGACCTGTTATCTCAAAGAAGAAAGGATTTAGTTATTTTATTTATTATCAATTTCTTTTTCGTTGGATTAAAATTAACGACAGCTAAAATTAGTTAGCTAATTGATTCCAACGTTAAAATAGATATACAAATATTAGATAAAAAAGGTGGATAAAATATTTACAAGTCATCAAAAGTATGCGATATAAAAACAGATATCTAAAAACATTTCTTATAAATAGCCCAAGATCGGAATAAAAATGCGACACAACTTGCATGGACAATTTTCTCCGTACCAATCTTTTATTTTTGCTTTAAAGGATGTACGAAACAAAGAGCAAATGCTTGCTACGACCGCCCAATGAATCATTCTAACTCTCTATTCAAATAATGTGTGGCACGCCGCACGCGTATCAACAAAAGGCAACATAAGTTTCCAGAGATATGAAAATTGTAGAAGCAAGCGTTTGCTTTTTGCTCGCTTTTTGTTTCGTAGACTCTTTCTGCTTTTAGATAATGAGTCTACTCATAGGCTAATCTCAAGGGGCTAATCTATTCAATACTGTTTTGGTTCAGAATAAATACCAATTTCAGAAGAAATTCGAAAATGGAGTTGTCATTAGAACATATCATCTACAGGGTGTCCAAAAAATAGAAACGACGTTTAAAGAAATCACCAACATTTTATTTTTTATACTCATCGTTAAAATTTTTATTTTTGGCCCGCTTTACCATGGATTAAATTATTTTTGAAAGTAATAAAATCATTATGCTCTTCACTTAAACAGTATGAAGTAACCTCTTGAAAAACTTTATTTTTAAGCATACTCTTTGAGGGACATTGTGACATTTTTTACAGTCCCAATTTTACGAGTTTTCATCGTCATTGCAGTATTGCATGACAGTGTGCGTTCCTTTCTGACATTTAAAGAGAGATAACCAACGGAGATAAAAGCCCCGGGCAGAATGGGTCCAAGGGGTTTGGGTATTCTATTATTAGCCTATTGCATTTGATGATTTCGACACGTGCATGGATATTGTTTAGCCAGAGGAACAATAGCTTGCGTAGGAGTTTTCTTTGTCCTATTTATAGATGACCTCCACTTAGCTTCGTTAATTCACTTTAAGAACAAGTAAGAATATTAATAACGGGTAAGCCAAAAAATGTACATACGTTTCAAAGCCTGTAGGTCTCAAACCGTTTTTCAGATTCCTATAAACTGATAATACCTGTGTAGCTATAACATATAAACTTAGACCCCGTTTGCGCGGGATCGGATCCAGATGGGCAATCTACTTTTTTAAGGAGCGTTTTTATATAATCACTTGTAATATGAGAACGATATGACCGACTTTCACAAACCACATTTTCTTGTTGACTCACCCGGTTCAGAGAAAAGATCGATCTGTAAATTATTTTAGCATGCAGCATGCTTCAAAAATAGGCAGTTCAACAGCCATCCTTGTAACTTTAAACCTATCGAAAAGATAATCTATACATGTAAGGGCGCCTACCTTGTATGCATTGGTATGATTCACAGTGCTGTTTTGTGACATAGTACACGGAGCAATTGCTGTCATGTTAATTCGTGCTATTCAAAAATCGCGCTGTCTGGTTCCCTGTGGTTGTCTCTTATAACAGTTGATTAAACGCAATTCATACAAGGTAGGCGCCCTTAATACATGTAATCGAATTTTGGTGCGTTTCAAACACGTCTACATTTTTTGGAACGCCTGGTACTTACCCTCGTTTCACCTTTGCCTCAAGGTCTTTTATTGTGTCAACAAGAACTCCAGTTGATGACTGGAAGAAGAACACATATTTTAATCAGAACTAAGAATTTGACAAATTTGATCTTTTAAGTACGAAAAGTCTTTTGTAATAAAATGATTGAGCTAGTTTACATGATTTTCAATCTTGAATTAAATTGCTAAAGTTAATAGCTTTTTAGTTTTTTCTAATTTCATGTGCCTATTACTAATCCCTAGCACTAAATTACTTCTAGGGATTACTTCATTATTTTTTAAAATGAACTTAAGTATTAAGTCATGAAAAGATGGAAGATCAATGAAACTCAGGCATGCCTTGTGAGGAAGAAAAAAATACAGTCGTCGATTCACGATAAGAGCACTTTATAAAAATTCCAGGTGCTTGATTCAGAAAAAACCTGAGGAAGAAGTTAATCCCTCCACATTAAGACAATATTGTCAATATATTGCATATACAACAAAACAGACAGCAAGAATTTTCAAGAACAGGCCAAATATATCCATAATCTTTGTAGTGAAATTTACATGCACTTTGTAGTGAAATTTATTAGAGAGGTTATCAACCCAGGCACTTGATTTTTCAAGCTTGTAGAATTTTCCAGGTGCGTGTAGAGGTGCTTGATCAAGCTCAAGTGTCTCCCCTTGGACGGCCTGAACTCAGGGAAAACTGTAGGTATTGGTAGTAACGATCAACAAACCTCTATAACATGCAGGAAATGTTGTGGATATACGAGAAGAAGGCCTGTTACTCCTTCAGTATAGGCATGAAGACCATTATTCTTGAAGAATTTTTCATAGTACTCTGGGACAGAAGAAGTCAATATGATGAAATTATCACATCTAACAACGAATACAAGATTTGCGAGACAGAAGATGGTCAAAAGGACTGCTTTCTTTCCAGGAACAAATAAAATAGCATGACTATCTGAAACTTTCTTTATTAACTCTCAAAACAATTTTCTTGTTCAATTACTTTTCTTCCCTGATAATGAGAGGAAAGCTTTTCCAGTACTTTAAGCTAACTAAGAATGACGAATCTCTAGTTTCATATATATACCAGGTGAGTCAAAAAAGCTAAAACGTTCACAAGACTGTAGTTTGCTAACTTCTCATCATATTCCTTAAAACTGATTATCATTGTGTGGGTAACATATCATCTCAAATAATAAAATTTAGTTGGTTAGAAGAGGTCATATTTTTCTCGATGTACAATTGATTTCATAAAAGTTTTTTTTCCAGATCGTTCAAACATGCCTATAAACTTATGGATCAAATTTTCCAACATTTAACCTCCACAGTGAAGAAAATGAAACTTAATGGGGCAATCTTACTGCCTAGGCAATCAGTTGTGTAAAAACAGAGCCAGCTCTACTATTATTTTTCACTTGGAATTTCTTTTAACCATTTGTCAGATAGTTTTCTGTACCATCATGCAGAAATTATTAGCAAATTTGATCAAGGCCTGTAAACAAAGTAAATACATGACATTTCAAATCCATTTCCTCATATGTTTTCCCTTTTTCCAACAAGCAAAAACAGGGATAGAATTGATGTAAGCGCATGCTTTTATATGCCAGTCGATTTGGAAAAACAAAAAACGTCATTTTTTACTATTTCCTGTTAAAAGGGCATGCCCTTACATCTGTGTCTATACGGTAACTTTATTTCTTACATATATTGGATATAAATACATTTTGCATGTATTTCTCTTGCTATATAATATATACACACAAAAAGCATATTTTGTTTCAAACAAATAGAGATCGCACTCACACACACAATGCTTAAATTCATTGTATGACATTTAATTGCAAACATCATCGTAGCATTATCTTTTCTAGCAAATGACCTTGAAAATTCTGTATGTGGAACCGAAACCATGATCTCAAGTTTTCCCATCCAGAGGTTCTGTCTTAACCATCGGATCATTTCCCAGGGTGATATTTTGCACTGTAGATTCTTAGCACAATCTTTGCTTTCAGCATTCACCAATTATAAATTTCATCATATACAGTACGGACCATGTCCACATTAACATATTTTGCCTATGAATTCTTAAGAATTCTTGAGAACATTTTTAATTTCTTAAGAATTCTTTTTCTAAAGTTTTACAGCTTTCATACCACTTAAGAATTCTTATCAGCATGTGAAGAATTCTTCAAGAATTCTTAAGACTTCTTACCATGCTAATGTGTGCATGGCCTGTACTGTATATATCTATTTGTAGAGTCATTTAAAGATACCTCCAAGATCCCTCTTTTCTCCAAGGTCTGTATTGAGCTTTCCAATGCAAACAAGCCTGTGTATCAGTGCTTTCTAAAATGGGAAATTGTTTCTACACAGTACTGTACAATAGATAGTAATTTTAATGGATATGAGATGGTTCAAAATTCTTTAAATTTTTGAAAAAAATTTAAAGATTAGTTACTTCATTTATTTCAAATTTCATAATAACATATAAATTAATCTGATAAACGAAGAGAATGAAAATTTAACTACAAATTCACTAAAATTGAAACAATAAGCTTTGAAATTACAAAAAAAAATAAACATAAATTGCAGAATAACGATTTATGAAGGTGTTGTGGTGCAGCGGTGTAATCCTCTGACTTTGCAGCCAGAACAGTCAGGTGGACAGGGTTCGATCCCAGGACGAGCCCCACCACTTGAGCTTCATGGCAAGCCAGTCTGCAGAGTATGGCAGTTCTCGATGAGATCTCGTGCGTGCAGACCAACAAAGCATTGGTGTGTTGGTGTACAGGGTATTTGAATCCTTTGTTTTTAAAGTAGAGAACAAAAGATCTCGTTCAAAATCGGCGTGCACATAAAATTTTTGTAAAAAATCTTGTGCGTGCAGTTGCCACATTCTGCAGACTGGATGACAAGGGGTCGCGGACTCGATTAGGTCTTCTCTATTTCTGCGATCCCGGCGCTTGGCGCTAAAAACCGCAACTTCACCTTTAATAACAAAAACAGGAATTAAGAAATTTGTATTTAAAAGAATTTCTTCAAGAAGGAACTCTCTCAAGTACATAAAACTATAAAATAGTATGGTTCACAAAAGATGTCAGGTGAAAATGTCCAAAAAAAAAACAAGTAGAGGTTTTGCATGAATTCATGAATAATCTTGCGTTCTCGCAAACCCCACCTGAGAACTAATTCGAGACAGACTTCAATCGAGGAGAGGGCCGCCCCTGTGTTGAAAACCTAATTAATACTATAAATCTCGAAACTTATACCTAATTAGGTGGGCCTAAAATTTCATCTTTAAATAAGGCTCTTAGTAGCCTATACACTTTATATCATATGATATTAAATGAAAAAATTAGAAAATATATGGACAACCCTTTATCAACCGTACGTAAAATGGGCAGAGGTTATAAGAAACATTTTGGGCCCTTGATATTGAAATTGAGTGAACTGAAATCTTACAAGGAAGGCCTTTTTCGATCTGTTTTGCCCATTCGGTGCTTTTAATGTAATATGGATTTATTTGACGCAAAACACAAACATGTTTACCTTATTCAAAGCTTTTGCTCTCTCCCATACGATATCTAGCAAAGAAAGCCTGTGTAGGATTTCCATCGGCGTACTTGCGGCTCTCGCGTTTCTCGCCGACGTTTCTTTTTTCGCGGCCATTTTGCTTGTTTTTTCGCAGCCTCTTTTCCAATTTTAGAAATAAACAGTATCTGGTATCCATGACAACCTCCAAGGGTCGCTATTTGCAGACCAAGAGACCAAGATCAAAGTCAAATGTAAAACAAACATTTTTGGCGGGAAAATTCTCATCGCTTTGAGGTTTATTCAGGAAAAGATAAAATCGAAAGATTGATTGGTAACAATAAGCAGAAAAGGTGGGAGAGAAAAAGACTTTTCCTTCAGACCTCAGACCGGTTTCTTTGTTGCTAGACAGAGCGGAAACGACGGGCGCCTGCGCACAACGGGCTCGAAAATCGAAGGATGGAATGCAGCAACCCATGCCGTCGAAAGTCTGATTTTGGAAAAAAAATTAAATGCTTTCGATCCTAAAATGCTAATTTGCGGCAATTTATAGAGGCAAAATGTTAATAGGATGGTACACATCTTGTTTTGTTTTCTTTTGTCATTCTGTTATCGATAAAAAACTTGATGTAAACGAAATTTCTTATGCAAAAAACAGCCCAATTAAATGGCTGGTGACAGCTCGAGAGCGACAATTTCCAAAGTGTTCACGTCACAAAAGTCCCAAAGATAAGGCCGTTTTGCAAGAGATAAGGGATTTTATACTTTCAACCTGTACTTTGGGGATGCCTCCACCATATATCAAGAGTTCTCATAAATCCAAGGTTGTTCTTGCCTGCAACACCGAGAGAAAGTGTAGGTTTCATTAATTTCGAAAATTTTCGAAGTCCTCTAAATTTCACAATAATGCTAATTCACGGCAGGGAGCTCAGTTGGAAGAAATTGCTCGAAATCACTTACCAATGAATGAATTCTTGTTCGAACCAGTTGCAAAATTGGTTTCTCCTCCAATTATAAGAGTTTTTGTGACGAATTGACCATCATCCGCGATAAAAAGTGGCGATATTTCAAATAAATTCAGAATCCTTGCCTAAATTGGCTTCTTCGATGTTTCTAGTAGTCGGATATGCTTCAAGTCGTCACTAGAACGCGACT
>REGM01000163.1:417234-464432 GCA_004194415.1 Aurelia aurita | reverse complement strand
ATTTCTTCCTGTTAGCTACTCTTGAGTCCAGAATAGATGGGGGAGGTTGGAATAAACAGGATGGGTAAAAAATTCCCAAATCCTAATAAATAGTGGGTCTGGAATAAGAGGCCCAGGGGTGGATGTGAAAATTATTTGTGTATTTTCGTATCATTGTCAGAACGAGGTTGGAGCGTAAAAAAGAAAGTTGACTGCTCATTTTTGCTTCGAGGAAAACATACTTCATTCTTGCTGTACTTATAGTTTGAATGAAATATCCAGCTGCTTAAAGATGCATCAATATCAGAATTTAACCTTGGAAATGATATCACAGTTATGACTTGATTTTAGCGATTGACAGAGAGAGATGTGTTTTGGCAGAATTAGGAGACAACAAAAATGGGCCTAAGCAGGGGCACAGTAGGAGTCCATGCAAAAAGAAGGCGAGAACAGTCTATCGAAAGGCCTCATTGCCATTGGACAAGCTGAATTGATAAACATATCACTGAATTGTTTATTGCACCGCACAGCAAATCATCTGTATCATTTTGCGGAAAGAGGAAACTAAATTAGTCGCAATGTCTGAAGAAAGAGATTCATTTTCAGCTTCGAATGCCCACGAGAGTGGCACTGGGATGTCATTGCTGCAGCACTCTTCAAGGATTTTGTCTGGAAGGTCTAACAGGAGCTTTAAGCATCTTGTTCGGATACTTGGTCCAGCTTTGAAAGTTCATCTGGGAGTAAATCGTAAAGCAAAGGTGTGTTCTTAACAGAACTATTATGTTGTTAGAACTGCAAAGATAACTTGATTTCTTGCAGACGAAGATTATTCTTTGAGAAAATATAAAAATCTTTTAGCAGGCAAAAAAGAAAAATATTTGTATAGCAATATTTGACCAGGCTGGAATGTTTGTTGTTCTCACAAAGTGAAGACAACCTATTTTGCTGAAATGACAGATGAAATTAAACAAACAAGCAGCAGGTGCCAGGGTGCATTCCATGCACTTATAGGTCCAAAGATCTTCAGCGTGGAAAATAAAACTTTCTCATTGTATTGTTGTGAAAATCTGATAAGAGCAATATAAATTATTGTAATTTGATTGAATTCAACAGAGCTATCATTTTCCTGGTGTAAATGATGTTGTTTTCGGCGTGGAAGATGCAACAAAGTGCTTGCTAACAAGTGCACATGTTTTGTTTAATGTAATCTTCATCATTTGATGGGCAATCCTAAATGGCCAAGAAGTTTGTTTGAAATCTATTCTAAGAAAAAAATTGAAACAGTTTTTCGTACCTGGTTGTCATCAACCATTATTCTATTCTTTTGAAGATCTATATCTGCTGTGTTTTTAATACACATGTTCTCTAAGTATGTGAACTCGCTTCTTAGAAGTTCCTTATAATAACCAGTGTAATGAAATAATAGAGAAATTCTATTGATTCTGGAAATATTGATATAAAACACGATCTCTTTTATTGTTTGTTTGAAAATTACACTCTGATATTGTTGCAGTGAGTTAATTCTTTTTTAATCTTATCAGGACAAAGCATCATCAATTCAGTCAGTCAATATGGCCAGGTAAATATGCTCTAAAAGTTTTGTTAGGCTAACTACTAGGCGACTCATAAAAAGGTATGTCCTATTGAAATAATAGCAGCAAAACAAAATAATTGGCAAAGATTGTAAAATGATTTTTTNAGGTTAAGGTGGCTCACTACTGATGAAAATTTTACACTGATCTACACTTGGTGTCCTATCGATAATGATGTTACTAGTAATTAATTAATTTAATCCAAATCAGAGGAAAATGTTTTATTTTCTGAATTCTCTGAACAATGATACCATAACTGGAGTAAAATCTTCCCCAGTACAGTCTGGTCTGATTCTTCTTGCAAAGCTTTACATCACATTGTAAGAAATGCAAATTCCATCAAATCATCATATGGGTTATAGAAATTGTGGATATAGGACTGAATTTGTAAAGTACTGTTCTTTCGTAACTTAACATCCGTGAATTCTTAAGAATTGATAAGAATTTTCACAATAACTCATAACAATTTTTAGAAACAAAATTTATCCTATCCCAATATTGAACTGCACACAGTAAAGTACTTTTGAAGCTGAGCTTCCCAAAGTTTGGAAGAATTCTTAAGAATTCACAAGACGTTTTATGAATTCTTGAGAAGAAAAAGTTGGTAAGTTATGAAAGAACTGTACTGTGAATAATCTAACGTTTTTTGTTACTGGACGAAGAATAACGTCTATTTTTACAGTACATGCCTTGCACACTTTAACATGGTTTTCCTGCCTAAGAATTCTCAAGAATTCTTGAGAATGTTTTTAGTTTCTTAAGAATTCTTGTATAAAAATATTACAGTCTTTCATATGGCTCAAGAATTTTTATCAGCATGTGAAGAATTCTTGAAAATTCTTAAGAATTCTTGATAATTCTTGTCATGTTAATGTACACAAGGCCTGTACTGTATATCGTTATTCTTGTATTTTCATTATCAAAAAGGGTCATGTATTATCAAGAGATGCTTGCATATTTCGTGGAAGAAAGAAAGTTACATTTGGTCTCATGGATTTGGATCAATTTCAAGCAACTATTGCTGAGCTACTTGGTATCACACCATGGGAAGCAAAGTCAATGTCATTACTCAATGAACAAGCTGAACTACTTTTTAGGAAGGTGAGACGATTGGAAAATCACAGCTAGTGGCGTAACAGAGACGACCGGGGCCCTTGGTACTTTTTAGGTAGGGGCCCCGTCATATCTAAAACAATTAATTTTATTGTCTCAACACTGTAGAAAGAATCAAACAAAACTTTTTGGGGGCCCCTAGAGGTCAGGAGCCCTTAGCTGTTTAACTAAAGGTAACTTCTGTTCTGTCGGTTACGCCACTGATCACAGCTCTGCCAATATATGATATGTTCAAAGTAAATTATCTTTAGTAACCTGTACGAAACAGTCAGGCAATAGTTTAGCAGTATTATGGCCATACTTTTCAATTGTTTGGCAGTTCTCCAACAGTAGGATAACCTGACCTTAACAGTAATTTTTACCGAAATATGCTAATTAGCTCCAATTCGCTGTACTTTAGCAGTACAATAAACAGAACTTGAGCAGTACAAGATTCAGGAAGCAGTACTAAGAATCATGCACTGTTGTTGTACTCTTAAGCTACTTCTACCTTAAAAGTAGTATGGCCAAAGTATGGCCATACTACTGCTGAGCTTAGCAGTGCTGTTTCGTACAGGAATAGATGCATTTTGCTAATCTTGTTGCCATGGGTGTGACTACTCGCTTCTAAAAGTGAGACTTACTGTATCACATAAAGCTTTGGTTAAAGAAACAGGTCGCCCTAACAATAGCACTTTTTGGATCCGTGGATGATGCGATGAATTAAATTTAAAATAAATTGATTAGCAGAAACACCGCAACACAAAAATAACAACAATGAATACAGTTTAAATTCAAATACTTTGTTGCAGTGTGCGTGTCGTTAAGTGTACAGTGCAGTTTTTCTTTTTGAATACTGTTCTTTGGCAATAAAATTATACACAAGGAAACAAGGTATCAGAGCAAGATTTGCAGTCTCCCCCCCCCCCCCCTTATTTCTACGGGAATTGCCTTCAGTTGTTCCCTTGTAGTGTAAGCTTAAAAGGAATGTAAGCATATAAAAGTGGCTTAAGCCAGTTGCGGTCAAATTCTAGCCTATCAGATATCAGTATTTCCTGTTGACGTAGATCAGTTACCCAAATATGGCTCGGCGCGTGTCACGGCCCATTGTCTTTGCGCGGCTATTTTTATACAAGGCTTATATATGCTTAGATTCCCTTTAACCTAAGCCTACTTTGCCCTGGAGCTGTAATAAAGCCCGAACTGCCTCACCCTCTTGTCGAATAGATGCATAGTTGTGGCTTCGAGTCTTGCCCAATTATTTTAGTTCAACAAACTGCTGATATGAGTAACTTGTTTTTTTCCCTTCAAGAGTTCAATATATCAGGATTAGCTGTGTTTTTTTCATCTTGTAATTTTCTATCGTAGATTGACAGGGGCCACGAAGGTCTCATTAGCTGGAACGACTTTTGTACTTATATCATAATGCGATACCAAGAACAAGATCTTTCGAATTCAGCAAAAGAAATCCCATTCATCGCCAAGCCAAGATTAATCAGATTTCCAAATGTTAAGGTACAATATCATCGCTTCTTTGTATATCTTACGTATTGCGTATTACAGCAAGCAGAGGATCTGCTCACAACGTCTATAACTGTTGTTTGAAATTTCTGAGAGGGTACCAATTTGTTTTCTATACCTAAGCTGTTCCAGAGTTTGGCCCCGTGATACAAAAATGCTTTTTGGCCATAGCTCGTTCTTAATAAAGGCCCTCTGAGATCAGTTTCTGTAGAACGAAGAACCTGATCCCTATCGTCAGAACATTTTTTTATTGTTGTTCTCAAGTAATCAGGGGCGAGTGACTTCATGGATTTTTAAGTTGGCGTAGCTGTCTCATTTGGTAAAGATAATTGATAGTTCCCAAGCGATTTTTGAAAGTTCTTCAAATGCAGATATGAGTTTTCGAGAAGTATGTAAGACCACAAGAATTTTTGAACAAGAATTCTTGCAAATTTCCAAAGGTGAAAAACATTGTTTTGTCTAAGGTAAAAAACAATTTCAATATCATTAAGGCATGTACTGTAAGTGGCTCATTTCAAAACAAAACTAGGTACCGGATGAGTAAAAAATGCTTTCCCCATAAAGTGCTGTACCTTTGCAGTCATTCGCCAAGTTGATTTGCTACGTATTGCGTTCTATATCCCAGGTAGAGCCCCACCATTTGAGCGTCATGACAAGGAGTCGCGGACTCGATTAGGTCTTCTACTGGGTGAGTCAGAAAAACGTGGGGCGTTTAGCGAGCCATATTTTGGTGAAAAACAAGTCGAATCGGGAGTGCTGAAGTTTTATATTGCAGAAGAAAGATTGAATTAGTTATAGAAATTTAGTTTGTTAAAATCGGTCATATTTTCCCTTAGCTATTTCCGATTTTGTGATATAGCCATTTTGGTGAAAAGTATCGCTAGTAACAGAACTTTCAGCTTGCTAACAATGACAATTAAATGACTAGTCCCCTAGGGATACAACATAAGCAACATTAGTTTTTCTTTTTGTGCTCTAACACAGTGCATGACTTGTTTCAAGTTTTTGGTAGAGAAACAATATGATTGTCATGGTTTCTTGCGAAACACCATTTTATTAAAATCGCTCGTAATTCTGGAACGGAAAGACCGATTTCGACCAAACAAATTGTCATATCTAAGTTAGCTTTTCTTCTATGCAATGAACTTTGAAGAAACGAATCTATAAATTAAACTGCGTCAATAAAAATTGACAAACACCCCACGTTTTTTCTGACTCACCCGGTATACTTCTGCGATCCCAGCGCTTGGCGCTAAAAAACGCAACTTCACCTTCACCATGTAATATGAAATCTCTTTTGGATGCTGGCAATGTACCATTGGGAAGAGTATCGTTTTCACGATTTTGGTATAATGAACTGTATTAATGTTCACGATTTTGGTATAAAGAACGGTATCCATTTCTGTGATTTTGGTATAAAGAACGAATGAATGGGCCACTTTCGAAAAATTGGTATAAGGTCGGGTAAACATATTCGAAAAGTTGGCATGAGGTTCGGGTTTGTTTTTGAAGTTTCGGTGGCACGTCCCCAACTAAAATCTGGTCAAGTGCCCCCCCCCCTGGGCCTTTCGCCTCGAAATTATGTGTGATTTTCGATAAAATACTGTAATGGATTTTGATGACATTATGTTTGTTCTTCCAGGAGACAATTTCGAAAGTGATGCTTGATTGTAATCCAACGAGATACGTGACTGTTAGCAAAGAAGGAATGATTGGCGTCTGGAGTATTAACCTCGAATTGACCCGCTCTGTTGACATTAGCAGCTCGATTGAAGACGAGACCATCGCTGGGAGACGGAGGACAAAACTTTGGGTTACAGATGCAGTTCGCATGCATAATGTACACAAAATGGCCATCGCATCAACAAGCAGAGATATTTGTTTCTTTGACATGTCAACACCGACCTATAAAGCTTTGTTTCATTTACAGGGTGAGCAAAAAAATTTGTATCAACTGTAGCATAGGAATCAAATCTTTAAAAAACATTGCACGATTGGCTGATGCATTTTTCGTTTGATTTAATGGCTTGAAAGGAACTTCAGTTATCTTTTTATAATTCTTCATTGGCAATCTTTGATATCTTGATTTTTTTCAGAATTACAGCGTCTTCTATGTTTCGAACAGTTTTCTGGTTATGACGTCATCAAGATGCTAAATCGTGAACCAGAAAAGCTACAGATTTCTGCTTACCGCCATATCATAGACCTTCATAAACCATCGTTTTCTTGAAGATTAACGATTTTAATTTTTCGTGAATTCTTTCAATAAAATGATAAACGCAATAATTCTGAAAACAATCAAGATATCAAAGATTTCCAATGAACACTTATAGCAAAGTACCCGAAGTTCCTTTCAAGCCATTAAATCAAACGAAAGATGCATCAACCAATCGTGCAATGTTTTTCAAAGATTTGATTCCTATGCTATTAACTGTTGGAAAAATTATCCTTGAAAAACCGTGTAACCAACTCGAAAAACCGTGCCCATTTTGCTGCCAGCTTCTTGAATGGGAGATAACAGTTGTGTATATATTATTGGTAAAAGAACAACCATCTGATGGCTTGCAAGGACCTTTGACTTGACCTGATCATTTTGAGGTTTGTAATTTTGGGGTCAAGGGTCTCAGGTCAGGTCAAAGGTCCTTGCGGGTCATCAGATGGTTGACTTTGCACCACTATATATACATATACTACAGATAATTATTTGTGTGGTAGTCTTCCTTATTTTATTCATATTCTTCAACTTTCTTATTTTAGCATTGCCGCAGGTGCCAATGTGCTTGGAATACAATTATGATAAAAAGGTGAGACATAATTGGTAATAGTAATTTCAAATCATGTACCGGAAGCATTTTCCGCAAGCGAATATCTAAAATATCTATTTTACCACTGCTGCAAAACATGAGAATTGCTTTAAAAAGCAAAGCTATAGCACAATTGAATAAAGTTTTTACTTCAGATATGTTCAGTGTTCACCATATGAAACGTATTATGATACCAACCCGTATAGCATTCGAACAAAGCCAATGAAAGAAAATCTTGAACCAGATAAAGCTATCTTGTTATCGTGTTTCGAATACGATGAAGAGCCGTCTAAACTCCAGCTTTAACCAAGTTATGACTTGCTTTTAGCGATCGACAGAGATGTGTTTTGGTAGAATTATTAGGAGACACCAAAAATTGGCCTAAGCAGGCACAGGAGGAGTCCAACTGGCGATCAACTTGATCGTATTTTTACTTTCAGCTTTATTCCTTCTTTTTAGAACCATGCTGGCAGGAGTATGCTGTTCTTTGGTACCGACAGAGGAGACATCAACATTTTAGTATTTCACAAGCCAATGAAAGGATTATTTGAAAAGCCGTTCAAGAAAGGAGACTCAGTTTGGCGTATATTTTTCAGCGTAAGTTTGCATTCGATTAAGGGTACCTTGTAGGCTGGATGGTAGCACATTACATTTCTTCTTCAAATGACTGCTCGCTTTTTATTTTCCTCTCCGAAGTATCTTCGTTGTAAGTTTGTGTAAAAGAAAGTAAACCATCTACCGGGTGTCCCAAATAAAAGGTAAAAGATTTGATCAGGGCTAGCAACGCCAATTTAGCTCCAATAAATTCGCGGTAAGTTTTAAACTAGCCCTGAAAAGTCAACTTGAACATATATCCATACCTTGCTGGTTGATATTTTTGCTTCCAAAGTTGATATATTAATCTTAAAAGTTTAAGTTTGCCTTCACCTCCAAACCAGAGCTTTGTCGCTTTGGCGTAAGCAAATTCTTGAAGCACAGCGAATAAATCAATAATAGCCTTCATAAATTTTGAAATAAATTTAGATTATATTGTACGGTATCTGCTAGAGCCCACCTACAATGCATATCTTTAGTTTTGATAATTTCACTGTACTTCAGGAATTTGCTTAGGCCAAAACACCAAAGCTATGGTTTGGAGATGGAGTTAAATTTGAACTTTAAACATTAATAATTCGACTTCAGAATCCCCAATATCAATAAACAAACAAGGTACTTATTTCCAAGTTAAAGGGAATGTGCAATGGTAAATAGGCTTGTCTATAAATAGAACAAAGAAAAGACTCAGACACAGCATTGTTTCATTGGCTATCCATTGTTCACGACCTGTGTGCAGCGTTAATTTGAATGGGATATTTTTAGGTTGTCTTCCTCTTTGCAAATGCAAGCTTTTAACCTTGCACAAACCCTTTAACTTTTCAGAATTAGCTTAAACGTTATTGCGAATAGATTGGGGCTAAAGTAGTATCGCTAGCCCTGATAAAATCTGTTACCTTTTTTTGGGACACCCGGTATGTAGTGAACGTTCGAGTTGACAAATGTCGTCCACATGCTTCATTGCGCGATCGAGAAATATCTTATAATGCTGCTTGAAGGTGTGTTTTTTGTAGGCAGTTTAGTGGGATAAATATTATGCGAAAATCAGGAAGCTTATTCACGCCCTCATCTTCAAAGGCTTTCTTTACTGTACGCAGCGCCTAATTTGCACACCGTTGTGGTGTTTGTTAAACTCCTAGAGTGACTGACGTGGAACTTTCGTGACTCGAAATGATATACTTTCGTTCTGTTTTCATCTCAACAGGATCTATCACAACATTCAGGGCTGGTATCTTATTCAGTTTTATCACACATACATTCTGATTGGGTAAGACGAATGAGGTATCTACCAGACAGTGACATGCTGATATCGTGTTCCAGTAGCAGCAAGGAGTCTTTGGTTTTTAGAAGTCTGGATGAAAGGAAAAGAAAGACTTATGTTTTCAAAGTTATGAAAGTAAGTGAAAGGCTCAAGATGCTTGTCTGCTCCTTAATTTCTGATTAATTATTAAAAAAATAAGATGCTCGATTGAAAATTAAAATTATTGGAAGTCTTAAACTATTCATGACGAATCGTCATCCCATTTTCCCTGCCATACTTTGCTACAAATCCCAGTCATTTTTTTTGTAAATATATCGGGCGAGTGAGAAAATTTTTTAGACGTTTGAAAGCCTGTAGCTCTCAAACCATTTATCAGATTCTAAAAAACTGATAATAACTGTGCAGCTGACATATCAACTTAGATGAGAAAATTTTGTTGGTCAAAATCAGTCGTATCGTTCTCAAATTACAAGCGATTTTACAAAAATGCTTTAATTTCAAAATTCTTCCAAACAAGCCTTGTGATAGGCCTAAAATCATTTATCAAATTGTATTGCAATCCAGCCTCGTGATAATAGAAAATAGACGGGAAAAGGCTGAATGACATTCCCCCAAATGTAGACGATTATGCAGCAGCCTTTTCATATATCTAGTACATGTTAGTGCGATAAGATAGACAGATAGAGTTTGATTATCATAGCTTTGGGGTTAAATTGCTAGAAAATTTGTTCAAGGATTTTAGGCCTGTTTTGAAGGATTCTGAGATGAAGCACATTTAAAAAATCGCCTGTAATTTGAGAACGATACGACTGATTTTGACAAACTAAATTGTCTTATCCAAGGTGATATATCATCTGCACATGTATTATCAGTTTATAAGAATCTAATAAATGCTTTGAGAGCTAAAGGTTTTCAAACGTTTTCGCATTTGTTTTGATTCAACCGATACAGTCGGTGGTGATCAAATCCCATTCCCAATCTATTGTTTTTGCCGTTCGTATTTCCAGTCCCAGTTCATCAAATTCCAGTCCCAGCACAACAATCCCCTTCCCAGATTGTTATTTTAGGCACATCCCAGATCACATTCTACCCTTTCAGGACCCTCTTCAGAGGGCCATCGACTCGGTAAAGAAATTATATGTGCTTTAAGTACACAGTTGTGGTAATTGAGATTGGTAATGAAAACAAAACTGCTGAGATAGTAGGAAGACTGAGTTTTTTGGTAGGTTTTATAAGCCACATTATATGTCTCAACTAACAAGGGCATATTTTGTTCAACTTGAATTAGAAACAAAAAAAAATACTCCAAGCAGATGTTTGGGTCTCCTTCCGCTTTTGATTTATGCCAATGTTTTCCTTTAGCAACCCTATCTTGCATGCACAAAAAATCAGTCATCCGATTCTCGGGGCATCTTTCATGACTTACTTTGATTATACTTGTGGCTTGACTAAACCGCCGTAGAAATCCCTTTGTTTGCAAGCACTGATCGCTGGCGTTTCCATGTCAATCAAACAATCGGATGCCATTTCTACAAAATTCCCAGTGTTGTCTCAACTATCAATCATATTTCTTTTGAAGCATCATCCATCCAGTGACCTTGCAATTTTCTCTCCAGGGTATTGACTGCTTCGACTATAGCAAAGGGAGAACAATCATTGCAACAGGAGGTGTAGATCATGTTGTTCGACTATGGGATCCCTATGTCACATTGAAGCCCATTGCAATTTTAAAAGGCCACCAAGCATGCGTTATTGATGTCGTCGTACATGAAGGACTTGGACAAGTTTTCAGTTACTCAAAAGATGGCGTAAGTTGTCCTTATCCTTTCAGGGGAAGATTGGTTCCCTTCCATTGATTTTTGGCTCAGCAGGATGTATCAGACAGCATAGGACTCAAATCTTTAAAAAACATCGCACGATCGGTTGATGCATATTTCATTTGCTTTAATGGCTTGAAAAGAACTTCAAGTACTTCGTTATAAGTGTTCATTGGAAATCTTCGATATCTTGATTATTTTCAGAATTAATGCGTTGTTCTTTTTGTTGAAAGAAATCACGAAAAATTTTCGAAGTAATTAAAATCGTTGTAAATCCAAACTTAATAAAGGAAAAACGGTACAATCTTAAAGAATACCATAGTTTATGAAGGTCTACCGGGTGAGTCAGAAAAAGCGTGGGGTGTTTAACAAGCCTTACTTTGGTGATAAACAAGCCAAATCGGGTGTGTTGAACGTTTATTTTGTAGAAGAAAGATTGAATTAGTTATAGAAATTTAGTTTGCTAAAATAGGCCATTTCTTTCTGTTTCTATTTGCAATTTTGTGATATAGCTATTTTGGTGAAAGTATCGCTAGCATAGCATAAGAACTTTCTGCTTCCTAGCAATGACAATTAGTTATAGGGCTACAAAACAAATAACAATAATTCTCCTGTTGTATTCTAACACAATGCATGCTTTGTTTAAATTTTTTTGGTAGAGAAACGGTAACTTTGTCATGGTTTAGCGTTTCGCACGTGCATGAATATGAATCTAATTTGAGGCCTATTTTAGGAATCTTGCAAAACACCATTTTATTAAAATGGCTTGTAATTATGGAACGGAAAGAGCGATTTCGACCGAACAAATTTTGATATCTAAGTAAGGCTTTCTTCTATGTAAATAAACTTTTAAAAAACGAATTTACAAAGTAAACTCCATNGTTATAGGGCTACAAAACAAATAACAATAATTCTCCTGTTGTATTCTAACACAATGCATGCTTTGTTTAAATTTTTTTGGTAGAGAAACGGTAACTTTGTCATGGTTTAGCGTTTCGCACGTGCATGAATATGAATCTAATTTGAGGCCTATTTTAGGAATCTTGCAAAACACCATTTTATTAAAATGGCTTGTAATTATGGAACGGAAAGAGCGATTTCGACCGAACAAATTTTGATATCTAAGTAAGGCTTTCTTCTATGTAAATAAACTTTTAAAAAACGAATTTACAAAGTAAACTCCATCAATAAGAATTGGCAAACACCCCACGTTTTTTCTGACTCACCCGGTACAATGTGGCGGTTAGCAGAAATCCGTAGCTTTTCTGGTTCACGATTTAGCAATTCGATGACATCACAACCGGAAAACTGTTTGAAACATAGAAGACACTGTAATTCTGAAAATGATAAAGATATCAAAGATTTCCAATGAAAACTTATAGCAAAGTAACTGAAGTTCCTTTCAAGCAATTTAACCAAACGAAAGATGCATTATCCAATCGTGCAATGTTTTTTAAAGATCTGATGCCCATGCTGTAGCAGACGAATCTGCGGAGAGAGGTCCATAAATTGAGAATAAATGAATCTTTAGTTCATAGATGAACGGCTGACTCTACTTTGCAATTTTAGATCAAAATTCAAGCTCTAACTGGAAGTATATTGAAGTAATATGTTGTTTGAAGTCAAGGCAATGGTATCCCTTCTTCAGGGAAAAGATAGCTGGAAAACCACTTCAGTAGCAAAACATACTACATATACTGTTATCGTTATATTTTTTCATCTCTATCAAACGATTTGTCGAGACGAGTGCAGTTTAGTGGGCGGTGCTAAATGTCGTATTCCTTTTGCAGATATTGAACCAAACAAACCCCTTACCCTAACTTACCCCAACTAAACCTATCCATCCCTAACTTACCCTAGCTAACCCTAAGTAACCCTAAAAACTCTTTTCTGAAACAAACCCTAACCCTTACCGTAAGACATACAACACAACATTCGAATGCCGCCCGCTAAACTGCACACTAGCCGATTTGTCTTCATTTTTTAAGTATCTTGGAGGTCAAAATTGGTGTTACGTTGTTACGTAGGACATATCGCTAGTAGGGCAAATGTCTGCTTTGCTTGTTAAAGAGCTGGCCGGGATTCTGGCAAAACAGTGCTGTGACGTTTCATCACTAATGATTTAACCAGTTATGAAAATCATGAATATTGTGAGACGCCTAACTCTTTTTTATATTCTTTTCTAGTGCTTAAAGTCATGGGACATCAGGGAGCATTCATGCATACAAACCATCATACTTCGTCTACCGTTTTCCACTTTGTCACTTGACCATGGCTGCTTTCCGTTCTTTTTATCACCGAAATCACTGAACA
Source organism: Aurelia aurita (assembly GCA_004194415.1). Classification (NCBI taxonomy): domain Eukaryota; kingdom Metazoa; phylum Cnidaria; class Scyphozoa; order Semaeostomeae; family Ulmaridae; genus Aurelia; species Aurelia aurita. The sequence continues at coordinate 451,459 of REGM01000163.1, read as the reverse complement.
CTTTACTCATTTCTGTTGGTGATTGTCTGGCTGAATTGAAGCTCGGTGCATCATCGTATTGTAAGAAGCAACGCAATGCCCACGGTCGACCATTGTGCTCTGTGCTCTACAACACGGCATACAAACAGGTATGTCATTTAGACTTATGACGGAGGCCCTCGTATTCGCTCCAATCAACCATTTATATCTCGATCAAATTTGTTCGCTCGTACAAGGACTCACGACCAAACAGATTGTAAATTGGGACTAAAATTTGACAAAAATCTGAAGAAAAATCGAACTTTTTCTATCCTTCGAACGTCGAACGAAAAATTGAATGTCGCTTCACTGTCAATTTTGATATAATCAGCCAATCCAATGCTAATAATAGGCACGTGGTCTTAACTTATGAAGAAAGTAATGATCTGATTGGCTCTGCCTGAATTCGTGTGGAGATGGCCTAAGTAGTTCCTATTTTGAATCTGTATTGTCATGAGTCTCAGTTTGAAGCCAAAATCATTCAATTCAATGCGGAAACTGAGACTCATGTAGCCAGTCTATATCTCATGGGCAAACATTTTTAACTGAGATTTTCACATACCGGGTGGGTCCAAAAATGCACTCACTTTTTGAAAAATAGTGACCATGAAACAAAACTTTCTTTTCTTTGTCATCAAGCTCGTAGTTAGAGTAGTTAAAAGTTTTGGATTTTTTATTTTTACTTTGGATTAATTCGCACCCCAACGAAGCCGTAGCATTTTCAATTATAAACACAAATAGCCCTTTCCCGAGTCTCTTTGTGGAAATGAGACCAAGGTAGATAAATCCCAACGCGTGAAATTAAGCAAAGGAATGTTAAATTCATTTTCATTGCAGTCAAAGATAAATCGTGCATTTTCAAGACGACCTTGCACGTTGGGAATCAAAGATAACTGGGAAAGAACTCAAGGTTTTGTCCTTTGTTTTATCAAATTGAAATCGAGACTCGGGATAGGTCTATTGTAATCAAAATAGGGTACGAAAGTCCTGGGAACATTCAATGATATCTGCAGTTTTATCTTGATGGTCTTGAGGTGGATTTGTTTGTAACTGATCTCCAAGTCCCACTAACGAACACATGTAATTTCCAGCGAGCATTCTCATATCGTGGTGCTAGAGTTTGAAACCTCTTGGATTCGGAGGTCATGCAGGCATCCTCTTTCAAAGCATTTAAAGACGCTTTAAAGTGGCTTATTTATTTTCTCTTTTAATTTTGTATTGCTCATTATTGTAATTAGAGTAGATTCTACTTTTTATTTATAAACCTTAAAATTGACAAGATTTTTGCACCGCCCCCTGAAAAGCAGTCTTTCTTGATTGACTGAGCAACCGTGGTTAAAGAATTAAGAATGAATGAAAAAATGAATGACTTGATTTCCATTTGCAAGGAGGTATGCTCTACAGGCTTCTCAAATGTTTCAGTTTTTAATATGTTGACTTCCCAATTCGAAATTCAGGAACTTAGGGACGTCGTTGTATCCCTTGTATCCTTATTGTAGGAATTGTAAGTCGACCTTGATCATATCTGATTTCCTGTCGAACTGCTTATATAAAAGCAAACAAACAACAACAACAACGGCTTCTCGAAGAATCTAGAATTTATTATCTTTTATGTTGTAGGTGATCACAGGTTGCGAAGGATCAGAAGTAATTGTATGGGATGTAGAGACGGGCAAGAGAATGTTGCATCTGAAGAATGTTCACGATGGCGAGGAGTTGTCATGTATGGCTCTGGATGGACAGGGTCAAAGATTGATTACAGGAGCAAGAGATGGGACTGCAAAAGTAAGTAGCCTTAACTGTTTGATGCTAAAATAATGTACAATTTTTCGTTTAATTACAAGGAAAAGTTAAACGTACTTCTTAACAGTACTGGGTTTTGCTAGAATAAATTTGTAATTTTATTAATTACAATTATCGGTAGTTAACTTACGATTGTAGCATGTTGTTGAATTCTGTTGGTAGCTTTGTTATGATAATACTCATTAGAGTGGTTCAAATTTGCCATCATCTGAGAACCAAAGCCCACCACTGACTGCGTGACGTAGGTATTACTTGAAACTCTTTAAGTATAATGGTATTTAAAAAGACCCAAAAACATTGCTTTCAATCCAACTCCCAATGGGAAATACAACCCTACACTATACCGGATGAATCCGAAAAAAGTTTGAAAAAAAAATGTACAGAAAAAGCTATGAAATCAATTTATAAAATTTTAATTCCATCATCTTACTGAGGCTTCAGCTTAATTTTTGAGATGTTTCTCGTAAGTTTAGGTGCATTATTTCCATCTGAAATCAGAATTTAGCCAAAAGTCTTATTTATTAATTTGCTCAAAAACAGCCTAAAATGGGCTGTTCACTATCATGTAAATTTTGACTTTTCGATGCTCAACATCGACTATTTTGATAGTTGAATAGTGGGTTAAATTGAGCCACTCACTTATAGTTTTAGCCAAAGCCCATGAAAACAAGTTTTTGGGAATTCTTCATTTGAGATTAAGATTGTGCATTGTAAATTACGAATATATTCTCAAAATCAAGTTAAACTCTCAGCCAGACAACGGAATTGTAATTTTTCCATCGATTTCATAGTCTTTGTAGTACAATTTTTCAAACAATGGATACTTTTTTCCGTCTCACCCGGTACTGTATGTTGTAATTGTAGTTTCGAATTGCTTCAGATTTTGTACGATCGCATGGTTCATTGTCCTGATACAAAACCAACCAATGGAAATTAACTGAAATACTTTCCAGAATCAAGAATGTTGTTGAATATCTACCGGATGAGTCAGAAAAAACAATCCCCGTTTTTTGAAGGCCACTGCTCCCTGGATATTGGCAAATATATAATTTAATGGTGGATATGTTCAAATCGGTTTTAACTGCCGATTTAACTGCCCCGAAATGAGAATTGGTGCAAGACATCGGCTGACGATTTGCATTGTTAAATCATTAATGAATAATTTGGTAAGTTTAACTAATTACTGGATCATAAATATGGTTAATTGCGTTCAACATACACCAACACAGTACTACAATTGACTATGACAATACTTAATAATATTAGTGACAGTTTGCTATGGGCCCTTGGGGGGTGGGGTTGGCATTACCCTCTCTTGTTTTTCAATATTTTATATTGTTTATATTTCTTAGTATCAGTTTTCACATTTCATATCCTTTCCTCTTCTGCACTACAAACAACATAATCGACTTGAACATATCCACCAATAAATGATATATTTGTCGATATTATCGTTTTGATATCCAAGGAGCAGTGGCCTTTCAAACGGGGATTGTTTTTTCTGACTCACCCGGTATTTACCTGAAGACGGATACTTATTTTAATTGTTTTGCCCAAAGATCTGGAACTTGACGACTGGATTATTAGAGAAGAAACTTGAACCATTTGAAGAAGCTGAAATAACTGGAATAATTGCATTCCCGGAAAGAGAACAGATTCTGACTGTTGGGTGGAGTAGAAGACTGCTCATGTACAACGATTCTTTAGAGGTAGAATAAATTTCTTATTTGCCCTGAATGCTATTTTTATGAAATCAGAATTTTATAAATGGCATTCACTTTGCGATTAAAAACATTTGCTAAGGATAGCGTCAAGCTTCAAGTTGCCCACCAACGAAGCTGAGCAGATCTCCTACTATACCTGGTGAGTCAGAAAAATGTTTAGATGTTTAAAAATCTGTAGCTCTCAAACCATTTACCAGATTCAAGAAACTTATAGTGCCAGTGTAGCTAACATATCAACTTAGATAAGAAAATTTAGTTTGTCAAAATCGGGCGTATCGTTCTCAACTTACAAGCGATTTTATAAAAATGGTTTATCTCAAAATCCTTCAAAACAGGCCTAACATCCTTTATCAAATTTGCTACCAATCTATCCTCATGAAAATAGAAAAAAGGCGAAAAGATGCTGGATGACAGTCCCAAGTGTATACGATTATACAGCAGCCTCTTTATGTACCAAGTAAATGTTTGAACAATAAGATAGACAGATGGAGTTTGATTGTGACAGCCGTGGGGCTAAATTACTAGCAAATTTGATCAAGGATTTTTGGTCTGTTTTGAAGGATTTTGAGATGAAGCATTTTCATAAAATTACTTGTAATTTGAGAACGATACAACCGACTTTGACACACTAAATTTTCTTATCTAAGTTGATATATTAGCTACACAGATATTATCAGTTTATAGGAATCTGATAAATGGTTTGAGAGCTACAAGCTTTCAAACGTCTAAACATTTTTCTGACCCACCCGGTACTGACCCTCGTCCTTAGATTAATATGAGCCGTCAAGGCTAGTTTCCAGTCATTGGAATTTTCCGAGAGGGCGGAATTTTATACAATCAAAGGCCTTTCAACCATAAATTTCTTTTAAACTACAGAGCAACATTTTCTCGCGTAAGCAATGGGATTTCTGCCAAGTCGGAAAATTCCACTGTCTGGAAACTGGCCTTAACTAATAAGTTCGTGAAGTGCGCAAGGTCGCGAAGGTTTTGATGCAGCAATATCTTCACTGCCGACAATATATCTGTCTGTTCATTTTGTGATGTGGCTCTTTCTTGGAAATGGTAATCTCTTTATGATTTTCCGATTTTTGCATCTAGGGAGGTACTGCAGTGGCTGATCCAACCTGGTCCAAGCTTGAGTCTCATGCTGTAAGTGTTAATTTATTTATATTTATTATTGCTCAATAGCTACTGCTATACGGCTAAAAAATAACCAAAAACAAACAACAACAACGACAAACAAGATATAACAAAAGTAAAGCAAGATAAGACTATAGTTTTTCTCAAATTAGATGTCACGTGAAAATGCTCGCGAATAAAAGCAATTGAAGTCTTTTGGATGAGTAATTTTGCGTTATCGCAAATCTCACGTGACATCTAATTTGAAACGCACTTTAAATGATGTAAATAATTAAAAGATAAACGAACATGCAATGTTGCTTCTGAGACTTGATTGTTGCTTTTCTTTTAGTAAAACTGTCTCTTATCATCTCTAAGGTATGAGATATTATTGCTTCTTCTTCGCAAATGAAAATGAGTATTGGATTTGGTCTATTGTAGAAACATATCTAACTTGAACTTGAGGAAATCTGTTGTATATCCCGTCGAATAATTTCTTCTGACAAGAGAGTAATTTGTGTAGTTAGTTTGAGTTTATGACGCTCGGGGATTCTGTGCTGCTTTTCTTTCGGTCTTTCTTTCTTCAATTGTTTGCTTTTCAAGGTAAAACCAATTTAATGCAATGCAGTTGGCGATCTCTGCTAGTCATAGCAATATTCGCCAAAGTAAACTTCGAAAACTATGCCATAGACTACTTTCACCTTTGATAGGTACACATCCCTTAGGAAAATGGATACAAACCCAATTTCCTATTGTATGACGCAAAGGAAATGGATTTTCAGATGATTTATTATTGATTTTTTGTATGTTTTAACTATAAAGGTGCTAGAATTCCTGCCACACCCCTGTTGTTGACCCCTTCATTGAAAATTGAGCACAAGATCCAATTTTTCTTTAGCAGAACTACCCAGTCAGTCAGTTATTTGTTTTAAGTGGGCTGTCAGGATTTTCTAGCTATTTAAAGCTAATTTACGCACACTATGCATGCCGTATCCAGGCATGGGACCCCTAGTTTAACGTCCCTTCCGAAGGACGGCGAAGTGAGTTGCGAGGTTAGTCCCCGGGTCAGGCCACCGAGGTCACCCATCTGGAGTTTGACCTCACTCGACCGAGCTTAACTTCAGCCACCTGATGAAAACTGTATAAGCCGCTCGGCCACTCACCCCACAAGTGCGCTACCATCGCGCTACCCAGCCATCACTAACTGACCTTTGGTATTGGCTTTATCTTTAAATTTCCTGTGAGGGGGCATTTTATTTGTAAAACGACTTTAGATAAGCCCACGGTGGCCTGATAAACTCTTGTGTGTATTATGATCTACAAAGCAGTGAAGAAATCTTTGTGGTTTTACATACAATATTCTGTTTTTTTTTTCTATATTGCTACCTAGCATCCGAAGGTAGTTTTAGGACACTGAGAAGCTAAGCTTATCGAAGCAGTCTCCTGGTCCTTCCTCTCGATGTGACCACACCTCGCGATTCCTTTAGCCTGGAATTACCGAGAGTTGGGGACTCTCCTCACTCTACGTAGCAGGTTCGGCAGGGCGGGGACTCGAACCACCAACCCTCAGGTTGGTAGTCAAGCGCGCTACCATTGCGCCATCCCCGCTTCATTCATATTCTGTTTCCCTAGGACGACATTCTATCTGCTTCATATTACCCACCAAACCTTATAGCAACAAGCAGTTTCGATGGAGGCATATTCATATGGAGTTTGGAAAGGGAGAAACTTTATCGAAAATTGAAAGTTGGGAAACAGACTTTATTGTGAGTATATGATGAGAATTTTTAATTAACGCAGATGGAGCTAGCTTTGGTACGCTTATGTTGATAACTGATGGTGTAGCATAGGACTCAAATCTTTAAAAAGGTGGGTGTAAATTCTTTTACATTTTTCTTTGAATTAAATGGCTTGAAAGGAACTTAGGGTACTTTCCTGTAAATCTGCCGTGGACATTTTTGATATCTTGATTATTTTCAAAATGGCTGCATATCTTATATTTGAGGCTGTGACGTCATCAAATGTCTAAATCCTAAACCAGCAGAGCGACAGATTTTGCTTGCCACCATATTGTAGACCTTCATAGACTATGGTTTTCTTGAACATTGTATCGTTCGTCCTCTATTGATTTAGAATTTACGATGATTTAAATTTTTTCAAAATTTTCCATGAATTCTTTCAACAAAAATATAAATGCCGCCATTTTGAAAATATTAAAGATATCAAAAAATTTCCACGGCAGATTTACAGGAAAGTACCCTAAGTTCCTTTCAGGCCCTTCCATTCAAGGAAAAATGTAATAGAATTTTACACCTACCTTTTTAAGACTTGACAGATTTGAGCCCAATGCTCTCATTGTGTAGGCATACCTCAGCTACTGTTAACTCATCCAATGTATTTTGAATGATATACTGAGTGTTCCAAAATATGAAGACGATTATTAGCTGCTGCTGCTGCAGATGAAGGAACCCCAGTTACAATCATTTCAGATTTACAAATGCCCTGAAGCCTTGAGCCTTCGTTTTATAACGACTCAAAATTCACTGACCAAATCTGAGTTTTCTAGTAGGACAAGACAAAGAATTAACTATTATAAGCTTATATGAGAATAAGATGCCTGTTACAGACAATTTTCCTTCTTGCTCATAGAAAGTCGATGTTTGAAATTATCACTTATGTCAATAAAATTCCAAAACTGATTATTCATAGAAAACTGGTAGAGGATAAAACCTTTGAAACATACCGGGTGTCCCAAAAAAAAGTATAAGCGTTTGAACAGTTCCTGCGGAGGAGCCTCAGTTCCGAAAATTTTCATTTTAATGTGTTGATCTTAACTTGCAATTTGCGACCTCACATGTTCAAATGGGTCGAGTATTAGCGGAATAATTCACTAAAACACAAAACATTTCTGAGGCAGCCTAAGACAGATGACTATTGAATATTGCTACTACGATCTATGCGTAATTTGAAAGTGTTTTTGAGGCAGATCAACCGTTAAGCTTTCTATTCTTGAAAATTTGTTGATAAATTGAACTATTATATCAATTAGGAAAAATTGCAAGAAAAGATACAGTTAGCAAATCACAGAGTAACTTTGTAGGACTGAAGGAACTTGCTCGAGTAGTGTGTTCTTTCACGAACGGAACTTCTCACCCAAGTTTCTTTTCGGTTCTGATTATTCAGTCATAACAACGAAATATCCAGGCTTTTGAATTATTAGTGAAAATATAATTCATTTTAATAGCTCAACAAACTTCCAAAAAATCATTTATTGTTGAGCTGCCCCAAAAACTCCTTCAAATACGCATAGATAGTAGTAGCATAATTCAATAACCATCTGTCTTGGGCTGCCTCGGAAATTTTGCCTGTTTAAATGAATTACTCTACAAATACAAATACAATTTGGTCATGCGAGGTCGCAAGTTGCAAGTTAAGATCTCATCTATATCATAAAAATTGGAAAGCAATTTTTGAAGATAAGGCTCCTCCGCAGGAACTGTTCAAACGCTATACTTTTTTGGGACACCCAGTAGAAATGTGGATCAAATCGTCTAAAAAGTGAACAAGAAAGAACAACGAGAAAACTATTGTTATCAATACAAAAATTCTATTGAAATTAAAAAAAGAAGGTTTTTGAATTGATAAAAGCAACACTAAAAGGTTATGCAAGGATCAAGCGACTGCTCGTGCAATTAATCATAACTACTCCACTTCTCAATTCCCAAATCGTTTCCAAGGGTTTTCTTATTGTTTTGACCAGCTCAGCCTTCAGAAAATTTGATCGTTGTTTTCGATAGATTTAGGCTGTTTCCAGACTAAGAATTTTCCAGAAATCGCTTGTAGGGCGAGAAGTAGGCTGCCTAAAATTCGAAAAAAGATCTCCCAATATTATTTAGGATTTTGACTATATCAATCTTTGAAATAGGCCTTATGTGCGATTGTTCATGGCTCGTCAAAAATGGCAACTTATTTTTGGCGCACCTGGTATATTATTAAAGCTGATTAATATTGATCTTAACTTTACAGCAAGAAGAGATTAACAGACGCAGGGATAGTTCAAAAGTAAGAAATTATAACATTATAAGGTCTCATTCATATTTGAATACCTTCACGCAGATATGCTTGTGCTATTGTTTCAATTTTCCTTAAAGCTAGATTTTTATTCTCTAGTGATTATCAACTTGATTTTCAAAAAAACAAAAACAAAAACCTTGATTTTGTTACCGATAAATATTGAACTGAAGTTTACTTTAAAACATAATGTTTTGAGGCATGCTTTATCACCAAGGGAGGTATAAAAATGGTTGCTGTGAACTTCAACAGTATCTTCCTGTAAGAGTTTTCGAACTGCGGGTCCTCATGATCATAATTTTGTGACCATGACATGACACAGTAATTGGACTAAATTCGCGACTTTTACATAATATTTTTAATAGTAATGACGGATGGCCTAAGTAAAATCCCGATGACAGAACGGCTCAAAATTCATGTTTTCAGTGCTTGAAGATGGGAAACAAGTTGTTAGTACACAGATTAATGTTTCTTTCGGCCATAAAGTGGAAGATCTTTCATTGTAGCTCGTTAAAGGGGCTCCGTCTCCAAATTTCGGTCGAAACCGTGATTGTGCAGCTTTTGATGTGCAATATCACACAGACTTGCATATTTTTTTCAAAAATGAAAGCGTTATTTTGAAGATAATTCTTGTCCTTCACAGAGGAAAAAACCAAACATTCATATCTTTTACGATTGCTCAGATATAAGTAGATGTCCAACGGTCACTTTTTTGTGGCTTGATTTAAGCCACCAAACAAACTGCAAAAGACAATGGACACGTGCCTAAAACAATGGTTTTTACAGATTTGTCTACAGTTTGGCGACGGAGCCCCTTTAAATACTATGCAGTGATTGCCACGACTGAAAACCAAAACGAATCGGAAGCTTAGTCTAGTTTCTATGTATTTATGAGTTGTAATTTGAGCGATGAGAGGGCTATTAGTTAAGGTAGCAGTAGCGAAAACTAGGACGAAAATCATAAGTCTATTTCTCTTCTTTTCCAGAGCTCCTGAGCCCGTGCAACCCGTCGACAATGTTCTCTTCTTAACAAGCAGGGCGTATCAAGAGAACGCAGTACTGGTCACGACTGAGGGTGGAAAGATCGAGTTTTGGCCCGTTTTTGGAGTAACGAAGCCATCAGGTTAGATTGATGTTTATCGTAATTGAGCCATAGGTCTTTATTTTTATTCTATTTACTATGCCATTTATACTCTATTTATCGGATGTCTAAAAATAGTACTTGTGTTTGAAAAATCACAAAAATTTGATTATATGGCCGATCTTTAAATTTCTTTTTCGGCAAGTAGATAAAAGACCAAATTATTTTCCCAGGTATAGCTGATCTTGTGATTGGTTTCAAATTAACAAATTCAGCTCTTTTTAGGGCAGCCTGGGTTTAAAGCGTAAAAAGCACTGATGATTACCAGATTAATTTCTTTCTGGTTTGGTCATAAATGTTAGAAAGAAACGCAAATTATCATTGTAGACTTGAAGGATAAGGAAATATTTCAAAATAATAGCGCTTTATGCAAGATTTACGATGTTGCTTAAGGAGTATAGCTCAGAATAGGGTTTTTCAGCCTGTCATTTTATGCCCTTTTAAAGAACGCCAATCAACCAGCATCCTTTGCGCGCTTCGCTTGTTGCCTTTCGACTGCGGCGGCCATTTTAATATGACAACATTCTCTGCAAAGCGTGACCGCAAAGGATGCTGGTTGACCGGCGTTCTTTAAGTAACGAAAACAAACATTTTATCATCTTTAAATATGTTTGGATCATTGACCAAAGAGATAAAAAAGAACGGGAGTACTTTTTTGGGACACCTGGTACTTAAATCATATTTAGCCCAATGAGACTAGTGGGGCCAACTGTCTCGTTGTGCAAGCGAAGAAGCATCTTTTGATAGAAGTCATAAGAAAATATCGAAAGAAGAAGGATAAATCTAAGCATCTGCCTTGGGAATTTTATTTATTTAATGTAGAAGCTCTGAGCATTAAGTGTTTCAGTTACCTAACGTGTTAAGTGTTTAATTCATACCCAAAATATACGAGAGTTGTAAGGCCTTCTGCTCGGCTTTTGAATCAATCAAATAAATGCCCAAGGCCGATGTTTAGATTTATCCTTCTTCTTTCCATATGTCCTCGTGGCTTTTCTTTAACATGCCTCTTTGCTTGCACAACGAGACAGTTGGCCATACTGGTTTCAGGGCATCTTTGCAGTTTCGTTTGTTTTGATTGCCTGCTCGAGAGAGTCTCCATTGTCTGCAATTGCTAATGGCTTTGAATTGGAGTGTCAATCAAAACAAACCGATGCTATTGTTACAAAACCTGCCGTTGTTTGATCTGATGTGTTAATGTATCTGTCATTTTGTTTCAGCCTCGTTTCACGCTGGAAGCACTCAAGATAGTTCCATATTGTCAATAGCAACAGACAAGCCAAATAATTACTTGATAAGTGGTGACTCAAAAGGTGTTGTTGTTGTTTGGGATATTCAAAGATATTGTAACGTCAAGACTTTTAAAGAAGTCGTAGATCAGGTAAGTTGTGAAATTTATAATCTTCATCTCATCAATGGTATACGAAGGAATTAAAATTGGCTGGTCGAAAATAAGACAAATAAAACACCTACGCACATATTTTGTCTGTGCTACACAATGTTAATGCACACGTGCCAAAACTATCAAGTACAATAGAAAACAATAGGCTATTTTTAGACAATGAATATGCCGGAATTTAACTCCTTCGTATAACTTTAATGTTTGATTTTTGGACTTATACTCTTGGACAAGAGCAGATTTTGTAACAATGGCAAAACTTGCCTTTCTTTGACACGCCATTTCAAAGCGATTAGCGATTGCAGACAAAGGAATTTCAACGGCCGAGTAATCAAGCCAACGATGTAAACAAAGCAGACTGCAAAAGTTGCCCTGAAACCACGGGCTTTAGGAAACTCTGAATTAAAAATTAGATTTTCAGATGATACATCGAGTATTTTTCTTCTTTTGTAGTTCGTTCGTGATACATCAAGAGTGAAGCACGTGGCAGAGTGACGTGACCTAGAGCCATTATGCCACTCAAGTGTGGCAAAACGAACATGGCTCCAGGTCACATCCCTCTGCCACGCGCTTCACCCTTCTCGTAAAGAACAACAACTCCTGGAGATTTCTTAGGTATAGCCAGTAGAAAAAAATGTTCGGAAAATTCTTTGCTTGGGAACAATGACCGCTATAAATTGCAAACAAACCTTTAGAAGATTGTAAGAGAGTTTCAAATTATTTGTAGTAACTGGAGACTTTACAAATTTGATTTATTTGTCAGGTTCTAAACAAAAAGAAAGGAAGCTTGATACCAACAACAAATACAGAACAACCCCCAAAGACTGGTGTATGGCCTGCTCATTCAGCTGGTGTTGTTAGTGTGCAATTTATATCTCATGAAAGTGGCTCATATGTTGTGTCGGGTTCAACTGATGGATCTGTAAAGCTATGGACATTGGAAGGTGCATTAATTGGCATGTTTGGCTCGGTGAGTCACTGATGGAAGCACTGATTTAAATTGCTTTTTTTTCCGTTATTCTTCAATACCGTCGCTTATAGGTTACACACGCCTGGTATTGAATAGCTATGCCTTGCCTAAACCTACATCAAACATCTGCAACTTCTCTGCCATTTTGCAACAAGAAATATCAAAACTAATACAGTAAAATCTAAAGAATAACACATATTACTTGAAGGGGTTCCGTCTCCAAAGTGTAAACAAATCTGTAAACATCATTGTTTTAGGCACGTGTCCATTGTCTTTTGCAGTTTGTTTGTTGGCTTCACCCTAGCCACCAAAAAGTGGCCATTAAAAATTCACTTATATCCGAGCAATCGTAAAAGATCTGAATGTTTGGTTTGTTTCAATGTGAAGTACAAGGATTTATCTTCGAAATAATGCTTTCATTTGTGAAAAATAGATGAAAAGTCTGTATGATATTGCCTATCAAAAATCTGCACAATGATCATTTCGACCTAAATTTGGAGACGGAGCCCCTTTAATGCAACAGCAACCAAAAGAAACAGAACCAGACAAAACTAAACACGCAGTGAAAATCGAATTAAATGCGATTGGAGTCTCTGCCTAGTCCTGGGACGAATCAATCTGTATCAACATGAAGTTAGATGTACCAAAAGCATATTTCTCTAGATATACCATATTTATATATTGTGCATTGCATTTCATCTTTCTAAGACGCTAAAAATGTGTTCTTTGCATCGCTGAGAGATAGTATATATTTACACTATACCGGATAGCTATCGTCGCGCCGCGATTTTCGTATCGGATAGGGGTGCTGTTTACATCATGCCAGAGCTATCCGATACAAGACGCTCCGCAAATCGGAGCGAAAATCACTCCACTTTGTAGGTGACATGAAAATCACTCCGGCATGGTTTTGGCGTGATGTAAACGCTGCTATCCGATACGTTTCGCTCCATGATCACATTTCTTTACTTCGAGAACAATGAGAAACAATNATATATTGTGCATTGCATTTCATCTTTCTAAGACGCTAAAAATGTGTTCTTTGCATCGCTGAGAGATAGTATATATTTACACTATACCGGATAGCTATCGTCGCGCCGCGATTTTCGTATCGGATAGGGGTGCTGTTTACATCATGCCAGAGCTATCCGATACAAGACGCTCCGCAAATCGGAGCGAAAATCACTCCACTTTGTAGGTGACATGAAAATCACTCCGGCATGGTTTTGGCGTGATGTAAACGCTGCTATCCGATACGTTTCGCTCCATGATCACATTTCTTTACTTCGAGAACAATGAGAAACAATAAATTAAAAAATAAAGGATCAAGAAACAATACTGGATTGCTTCCTAATAATGTAAACAGAAGGCCCACTTGGCATGAAAATCAAGACGCGACGATAGCTATCCGGTATGATGTAAACAGTGGCCCTATCCGATAGAGTTCACTCCGCGACGCAACGATAGCTATCCGGTATAGTGTAAACGGGGCCTAAGTTGCAAAATTTACCAAATAAACTAGATGGAGCAAGGATGGCTAAGAAGTAAGAGAGGTTGAAAATTGAACGTTTTATTTCAAAAATTATGATTTTGAAATTATAGCCCTGTCTTAAGAAACAAAGTTGTTTTGTCGTACGTTAAATTCACAGATAAATTTGGCCTTTATGGCTTGATAAAAAACTGATAATACATGACAATAGACCTGTTTACCAAATAGAAAACGAGATCAAAGGAACGATTCTTTCTGGCAAATCGTGGAATATCAAATTCGATCTCATTTGTTTACACTTCGAATATTGAAGATTTACCACATTGAGCCGTTCGTTCCAAATCTCAAATCTGGTATAGTAAGAGTAGACTTATGATCTAACTGTCAGTTGAGACGTTGAGACGACCACCTCATGGCCCAAGCTATTTCATCGAAAATACCGATCCAAAAACGCTTCAAAATTCGAGGTTCCGGCACTTGAACATGGGAATACTAGTTAGTAGTACTTAAAGTAATGTTTCCTTGATGCAAAAAGTTTAAATACCTGAAATTTTCTGCAATAATCTTACCGTTTAGAGGCGAATTAGATGAGGTAAATCTGCTCGAAGCTGCGGGAGTCAACGTCTGTCGGCAATGTTGTCATGACAACTTGATTAACCAATCAGAGCGCGTTATTCGACTGCAATTCGCCCATATTTGGCCCTTCACTTTCTCTGGACTGCAAATGCTGCTCTCTGATTGGCGAGACGAGGTGCGACAAAAATTTTTCGCGCCTGGCCGCCTCAACTGACAGTTAGATCATGAGTCGTAGTTGTAGCGATGTATTAGTTCAGGCAAGGAGCGAAACTATGACATGTAACAAGTCTATAGTAAGAGGTCTATACGATAATAATTCAGCGTGATTTTGTCTTGAGATAAAAAAATATTGTTTCAAACAATTTTGATCGATGTTTTATATTTAAATGTTTTCACTCATTTGTTTTTCTGTTTCTTTCTTCGCAGAAAACAACATGGGATTTAGCAGATCAAACAACATATCAGTGTGTATTTACCTTCATATCAATCAGAAGTTACAAAAATTCATATATACGAAACACCACCAATGAATGCAGTGATTATCGTTGGTTAATTGATTAATTGATTAATTGATAAATTGGTTAATTGATTAATTGATTACCGTTGGTTAATTGATTCTCAGTTCACGGAAGCATGACTTTTCTCGATCTCATCTCTCAGCCCCGGGCAGCGGCGTGGCCAGGACAAATTAACTGGAGGCATTCAAATGAGGGGGCGATGCCCCCTGGAAAATGTTTGAGGACACGCCCTCTACTTTGGCCTAGAACGCTTCTCTCGATCCCATGTTTGCCGGTATTAACATAGAATTTTTGACTATTTTGTGAAATTTGTTTAAAAAGTTAGCATCCCCAGGAAAATGTTTGAGTAAACATCATTTTCTTTGGCTTAGAATCCCTTCTCCATCCCATCTTTACCAATGCCAAATTGGAAACTTTGACAATTTTGTAGCAGTTTTCTATGAATCACCATGTTTGGGAAAATTTTTGCGCAGTTTCCTTATATTTTGTCTTAGAACGCTTCTCACAATTCAATGTTTGCTTGACCCCAAAATGGAAGCCTTGAAAATTCTGTGATGGTACGTCTGGGATAATTTTTTTAAATGCTAACCTTCACTTTGGCTTAGAATGACTCTCCCAGTCACCTTCCAGCATTTCTTGGAAAAATTCTTACCCACCCTACCTATACCCAGCTACTTTCACTTTTTTTTTGAAAGAATCTCGAGGACCATCTTTTGACAGAAATGGGGGCAAATGCCCCCCATCCCTCCCCGTGGCCACGCCACTGGCCCCGGGGCTGACAGGTGAGGTGGAATCCTATATAGACAGCGACTGAAATTTAGCTCTCAAATCAGTCCCGGGTCTGGCAGGTGAGGTATTTTTGCTCATATAAACAGACCCTCAATCACTTGATCGGTTAATCATTCCATGAAACCATATGATTGTTTGTTTCAGATCATTGCCAGTGAAGAAATCTCGCTCTAAAGTGAAAAGGAACATCAGTAGGCAAGCAGGTAAATCGTATTTGTTGACCCGCAAAATAGTCATACTTTCTAACAGATTCTCTTGTAAGAAATTTAGAAAGAAAAGCAACGAATACACAACTGTGCGAGACTGTGCGGGACATACATCGTCCATCTTCTGTTGAATAACATATTTGAAGATACCAAGTGAAATACGCTTTGTGAAAACGGAGAAACACTTATCCGTTTTTGCCTTGCTTTCACAGTGCTCCGCTGTGAAAACGGAGCTTTTTGAAAACGCTAATGAAAACGGATAAATTTGAAAACGATGCGTTTTTAAAACGATCCGTTTTCAGTGTGAACGCCAAAAACGGAGACATTTGAAAACGCTTTACGTTTCTTTGTATAGGCTGTGATCACAATGGCCTACAAACTCGCGATTGGCGCCTTTTTGACAGCTACTAACAAAAGGCTTTGTTTTGAAAAGGGGATTAACAGCACCGTTTTGCTGGAGCAGTGTGAACGTCTATCGTATTCATAGCCTATTCATTTGAAAAAGGAGCAATGTGAACGGGCAGCGTTTTCCTCAACAAAAACGAATAGAAATGAAAACGGAACAATACACATGTGAGAAGACAATAGTAAATATGATCGATTTGATTAAAGAAACTAGCCATGACTAAAGAGAGTTCAAGTGAATAATTTTAAACCGCCGTGCAATCAATTCATTCCCATCTTCAGAAATAGTTAATTAGATTTGATGTGTTTGTTTCTTTTGTAGCGGATGATTCGATGATCGAGCGAAAGAAATTACCTGATATATCCAAAAGATTAGACAGCGATATTTTAACTGACAGATCACTGATTTCCGATGATGAAAAGAGGTAAACACTTTTCTATTTCTTTAATATCGATTTAATGTCACCTAATACATTCACAAATAGCCTCATTTCAGCAACATGCTTGGAAGGGACATACCCCCTAGTACCGGGTGTCCAAAACAAGTTCTCCCAGTTTAAGAAATCACCCAAACCTCGATTATCAAATATATCATGAAAATTACTATTGGACCTGTTTTGTCAATGTTTGTCAATGATGATGAAATGTTTGTCCTCGTTATTTAAAGAGCATAAAACGTGTTGTTAAAAAGAGATAAAAGATTCTGCTCAACTTGTAAAAACAAAATTGAAGACGAGAAGTATTTTATTTTGCATGTGAGACTTTCAAGGCATCACGAGAAATTTTCTTAAATTACGCAAATAATACTTATCCAAATTTTAAATCAATCCCAACTAATNGAAATAGTTAATTAGATTTGATGTGTTTGTTTCTTTTGTAGCGGATGATTCGATGATCGAGCGAAAGAAATTACCTGATATATCCAAAAGATTAGACAGCGATATTTTAACTGACAGATCACTGATTTCCGATGATGAAAAGAGGTAAACACTTTTCTATTTCTTTAATATCGATTTAATGTCACCTAATACATTCACAAATAGCCTCATTTCAGCAACATGCTTGGAAGGGACATACCCCCTAGTACCGGGTGTCCAAAACAAGTTCTCCCAGTTTAAGAAATCACCCAAACCTCGATTATCAAATATATCATGAAAATTACTATTGGACCTGTTTTGTCAATGTTTGTCAATGATGATGAAATGTTTGTCCTCGTTATTTAAAGAGCATAAAACGTGTTGTTAAAAAGAGATAAAAGATTCTGCTCAACTTGTAAAAACAAAATTGAAGACGAGAAGTATTTTATTTTGCATGTGAGACTTTCAAGGCATCACGAGAAATTTTCTTAAATTACGCAAATAATACTTATCCAAATTTTAAATCAATCCCAACTAATGAACAAAACTAATTTCTACAAACAAATGAAAATTACCACTTTTTAGAGGCATTTACAAGGTATCTCATTACAATATACACACAAAGATCCAAAAACGAAAATCCACAAAACTAAAACTTGACGACACATAACCTAAAACAATAAACAACGACACACTCTTCATATAACTGCTGATATTTTGTCAGTAGCTTTAATTTGTAGTTCGTAGTTAGACCATGTATCTTTTAGTCAGGATTGTATTGTCATCACGTTCAATTTTTTGGTAAAGTTTGCCTAATTAGTACTGTCTTATGTAAAATTTTACAAGGAATCCGAAAATCAATGTTGTAATTTCAAAAAATGTCATCTTCGTGTCATTATGACGTCATTATGACGTTATTTTGCATATTTACTGGTTTTGGGCGAAGTGTCTAGAAAAGTTAACGATATTTTAACGATATTGAGTCTTCATTGAAAAAAATGTATACTCTTTAAGCCATATTGTAAATCTTGCCTATAAGCCAAAATGTTGAGATTTTCATTATCTTTCAAGTCTCCAATGATAGTGTGGGTTATTTTTTGACATTCTGACCAAATCAGAAACTTAATATGAACAAAGAAATTAATCTGGTAATCATCGTTGCCTTTGCAGTATGCTTCTGAACCAGGTACCCCAGACCTAAAAGAGCGAAATTTGCTAATTCCTAAACCAATCACTAGATCAGCTATACCTGGGAAAGTGATGGTCCTTGATCTACTGGCCAAAAAAAGAAATTTAACCCTATCCATACTGAGCTTGTTCAGCTACTAAAAGACTGGGGAAGGTCACGATATATTTAGGAAAAATCACGAAGACTGGAAAGCTCAGGATCTAACCGGATAAAATAGCAGGGAAAAACTGAGAGGGGGGCTGAATCAGCCCCCCCAGTCTGGATAGGGTTAAAGATCGACCTTGTAATCAAATTTTGGTGATTTTTCAAACAGGGTGACTTTTTTGGGACACCCGGTATATGTTGTTTATCTTGAAGAACCCGATGTAAAATTTCAAAACTTTTCGTTCTAAAACCCAATACCAATGACTGTAATTTGTGGCCATCAGCGAAATGAATACTCGTAATGCGATATTTTGTCCCAAATCACTAGTTCTCACGAATAAAAAAGAGTCAGCCTCACGAATAAAAAATTTTACAGTTGAAGTAGCGATTCTAGTCTTCATTTCAGTTATAGAAAGGATAATTTTATTGGCTCACGGAAGCCGATTTCTGCGATAATTCGGTTTTTTTATTATGGATGATACAATATCATTTGCAACTCACAGTTCTTTCTCTGAACAGTTAGTCTATACAATATTTTAATGATTTATTTTTACTATGTAGGCCGCATTCTACGTCAGCTTTGCCAGATGTACGAACGAGTTCTCCTCCTGGGGTTGAAACAATAACAAAAGATGTACAGATTTGGACAAATACAGAATATTATCGATCAAGAACAATGATATTGGATGACGTAGCGAGCAGAAATGATGTTTGGGTATGTTTATCAGTAACTTTGCCACTTATAACAGGCCATTACATTGTAAGTCTTTCATNTTAGAACAAGTGTGTTAGGATGATATTAGAGTATTACGATTTCCTTTTTTTATTAGCTGGAGGGTATTATCGTGTCTAAATAATAATAATAATGATGAATGATGATGATGATGATGATGAATATTCTAGCACCTTACCAATTATGACATCCTTCTTTCAGTCCATTCTTGGTGAAAATTACAATGAAAGTTTCAAGAGAAGAATGACAGACAGAAAGAGTAGAAGAAGTCATTTCAGTCAAGTCGATGGGAAATTGGTCAGTGAGGGTGCAATTGGCGCGAATGTTTGCTCGCCATTTAAAGCTCTTTACACCCCGGTAAGATTTCATATTTTCATTTATGTTGAGCTAGCTCAGGCCCGTAGGAAGGGGGATGGCAGGTGGGCTCGTGCCCCCCCAATAATTTTGAAAACAATGGTGCTACGCCACAAGTATAAATTAGATGTATTGTTCTCTATTGTTTAAGAACAAAAGCCTCCCAATCGGCAGCTGCTTCCTACGGCCCTGGCTATCTAAAATCTCCTCATCTGAGCTCAGGCTGAAAATAGATTTGGGCCAATTTCAAACACCAAGCCTCCCTGGAAGGCTTATTTAGAAATTTAGATTGGAAATGGGGCGCTAATAGACCTTTTAGCTATTCTACAAAAGCGTCTGGATCTCGTCTGGATCGAGCGATGTTTTTATACATTTTGCAGAAATCTGACAAATTTCCGAATGTGCACAGTAGTGATTGAAGCTAAAACGTCGCTCAGTTGAACCTTTCAAATAGAAATATATGAAAATATTGCTCGATCCAGAGTTTTGTAGAATAACTAAAATTGGCGCCACTTTCCCATGCTATAAAGCTTCTGAGCAAGCCCTCTCTCTATTAATTCTCCCACCCTGCTTTTTGAATGCAAATATTTACTAACATTTTCAATTAATTTTAGCACAACACTGTGAATATTATTTTTTATTTCCTTGAAGATCAAAATTAAGCACCGATTTGAATGAATTACATACCATTTTAAAGCAAAAAGGCTAACTTAGATGTAGAAATTGATTTCGCTAAATATCGGTCATATCGTTCTAGAGTTACGGACAAGCTATTTTTGAAAAATCTTAGAAAAGCTGAAACTTACGTTGAACTATTTTCTCGTTTTCAGTTTTAATATGATGCCAGCTGCATCAATAGACAATAACGCTAAAGATGGCGGCCACGCAAAGCATGCTGGTAAAAAGCTCCCTGACGACCACCTAACGACATAAATTTTTGCTCTGCCGTTTCGACTAGCCAGCTTGTTAAAGTCTGGAAAAAGGAATCAATGTAAACAAACAGGAACATTTTGTAATTCGAACGCGAATCTTTAATTAAAACTTCAATTCGAATCAAAACTTTACTTTTCTTATTTGGAAAGGTTTCATTTCAAACCATGTTGCATTCGAATTCAAGGTCGATTCGAATTCAAGCTAGCAGGTCGAAACGGCAGACCAAATTGTTTATGTCGTTAGGTGGTCGTCAGGGAGCTTTTTACGAGCATGCTGTGCAGCAAAACACAACTGAGTCTTTGGTGCCGCCATCTTTAGCGTTATTATCTATTATCTTCCAAGGAACCCACATAAGCAACCTATTATGTACCTTTACATGTGAGAGGCACATAGTTGTCATTAGGTTTTGATCCTTGGAGGATGACCATGCCCGCTTTCATTTTTGGAAGCTGAAATTTGGCACAAAACTATCGAGTGAAATCATCAACTGTTCGACTCGACAGTGCATCAATTTGAACGAGCATATCATCGACTTAAACACGTAGACAGATTCGTTTACACTTAAATGCAGTCACGTGATAGAACATAACAGGGCTTTATAGGTCTCACGACCAGTGGCGTAACGCAGTTTAGGGCACCTTAGTTCGAGAACTAAGGGCCCCCGACCAAAAGGGGCCCCAAAAGAATTTTGTTGCCATATATGTGCAAAAAGACGATAACTCATTTAAAAAACCTTTGCTAGCATGTAGGATTTTTCTACTCAATTTTCTTTGTGTCTTTTTTCACAATTGTATCCGTTCCAAGCTTTGTGACTCAGATATTTTATGTATTCTCTGAACTTATCTAATTCAGGAACTTTTGTGTCCATGATTTGAATTATAGTTTGCTCTGAAGATGTTTGACACCACACTCACATGTGAATTCCTATGGCACCATAATCAGTCTCTTCCACGTATGGGGCTTTTTTGATGTTCTAAAGGCCATGGTCTCCAAAATTTTCCCAGGAATACCCCCACACCCGCCTTAGAGCACTCTTCGTTCCCTCATAGCCCCTGTAACATGATCGCTTCATGGTCACTGCGCAAGGACCCAGTGGCGTGGCCACGGGGAGGGATGGGGGGCATTTGCCCCCCACTTCTGTGATAAGATGATCTTCGAGATTCTTTCAAAAACGAGGAGAAAGTAGCTGGGTATAGGTAGGGTGCGTAAGAATTTTTCCAAGAATTGCAGGAAGGTGACTGGGAGAGTCATTCTAAGCCAAAGTAAAGGTTGGCATTTTTAAAAATTTTCCCAGACGTACTATCACAGAATTTTCAAAGCTACCATTTCGGGGTCAAGCAAACACTCGATTGCGAGAAGCGTTCTAGGACAAAGTATAAGGTATTTGCGCAAAAAATTTCCCAAAGATTGTGATTCATAGAAAACGGTTACAAAATTGTCAAAGTTTCTAATGGCATTGCTAAAGATTAGCCTGCGTGCAGCCTCAACACTCCTCGGAGGCTAGTAAAGAGGGGACGGAGAAAGGGATTCTAAGCCAAAGAAAATGATGTTTACTCAAAAAATTTCCTGGGACGCTGAAAGTCAGCGGCTGACTTTTAAACATACTTCACAAAATGGTCAAAAGTCCTATGTTGATACCGGCAAACATGAGATCGAGAGAAGCGTTCTAAGCTAAAGTAAAGGGCGTGTCCTCAAACATTTTCCTGGGGGCTACGGCCCCAGACCCTTTCGTTTGAGCCCCCCACTTAATTTGTCCTGCCCACGCGCTGCAAGCACCCCACTCACCTTTTTCCTAAGGGCCCCAAGTATCTCCGTTACGCCACTGCTCACGACCTTCCACTCCCTTAACTACTTATATTATTATTATTATATTACAATACTGAAACGTTATCGAAATTTGTAGCTCTCTTTTAAGTATGTTCAAAAATAGCTCCCAAGCAAAATAACCCGTAATTCTAAAATGGTATGACCGATATTAGTGAAATAAATTTCTACATTTAAGTTAGGCTTTCTGCCATAAAATGATTGGTGTTTCTTTTAAATCGGTAAATAATTCACGATTGTACCCTGTCACGTACTCCTGTTTGAAAAGTCACCAAAACTTGATTACAAGGCCGATTTTCAAGTTTCTTTTTTTAGCAAGTAGATCAGAGACCAAATTATTTTCCCAGATGTAGCTGATCTTGTAATTGGTTTAAAAATTAGGAAATTTAGCTCTTTTTAGGGCTGCCTGATTTTGAATCATTCTGCAAAAAAACACTGATGATTACCAGATAAAGTTCCTTTTGCATATTAAGGTTTTAATTTGGTCATAAATGACAGAAATAAATGCACACGATCATTGGACTCATGAAGGATAATAAAAAGTCTGAAAATTTTGGCTCTTAGGCAAGATCGACTATTTTTCTTAAAAAGTATAGCTCAAAATAAGGTTTTTCAACGTGTCATTTTTTAACCTTTAAGTATTGAAGAAAAACATTGAGAAAACAAATCAGATAGAAAATTTTATCATAGGTTTGATAATCGAGTTTTGGTGATTTTCGAAACAGGAGTACCTTTTTGGGACACCCGGTACATTTTGGCTAACGTCGATACATCATTTTGGGACACCCTGTAGAATTGATATCTTGGACTTGGCAAAATTGTTTATTCATTCTTGAAAATTTAAAGTGAAAGTCTTAAAAGCATATCACGTATAGCCCCAACATTTGATTTTTTAAGATAATCCTCCCTCTTTGAAAAATCCCTCTCTTTTAGGCCCCCCTGGGGGCTTGAAATAGAGCTTTTTGATAAATTTAATCGAACCTGTACACAGCGAGAAGTAGATTATTTTATCTTTTTTAACCTAACAGCAACTGTTCTGTCTCCTCCCGTAGGATTTAGCAAAAATAGTAGATTATGTGAAGATTAAAGCAGAAGTATAAGGAATCATCTGTTTTCATTGCTGTTTCCACAAATCTGACAAGAAAGCGTTTTGTTGCAGGATACGAAAGATTTTCAGCTTCCAGAAGGACTGCCAATCACTCCAAGAATGATGAATAAAGGCTTTGATCCATACCAAGTTAATTTTGCTGATCAGAACCATCATGGTTCAAATTTATCATCTGGTGCTAAACTCCCTGTTGATGCGCTACCACCCCTCTTGAAGATGCAAGGCCAGAGAAATAATACGTCGTTGTAGTTTTATCTTGGATGAAACCAAAAGAATGCTGGAGAATGGTCAACTTAAAGGAAGAGAGCTAAAAAACAAGGAGAACTACAGAGTTCGGGAAATCGAATTTTCTACGAATATCAAAGACAACACTACAGCAAAACAGGTATTAATAATAATAATTAGAATTTTGGGAAATAAATCACAGTAAATTACACGACAAGTTGATCCATTTGGAATTACAATAATTAAATAGAGAAAATGGGGAGTTTCTAAAAGTATTTCAATTGTTTTTTTCTGGACTATCTAGACAAGTCTATTAGAGATTAGAATAACATTGGAGAATAGCAGAGTAAAGAGTGAAAAAAACGTAAAAATTAGCCTCAACTTTGAGGAACTGGTTTCTTCAAATTTGCCAAAGTTGAACTACAATAGACTCCCCCAAGAGAACATTCTATGTCTAAGCTTTAAATAATACCCAAATGGCTCATATACATCAAATATTCGCAGATTTATTCAAATTTAAAAATTGGACACTTTTTGGGACGGCCCTGTATGCCACCCTTCACTTCAGGTTTATCCTGCAGGTTTATTACAGAGCCTGGAGTTTAAATGTTGATACCTGTAGATTGAAATCTACAGAATCACTCATGCACAACAGCTAAGTAAGAAAATGTATCCGCTATCCACTGTTTGAAAAAGACTTCTTGAATATCAGCAACCAATTTTTAAATGTGCAAATCCTTTGTGTATGCTCAAAATGATCTTTTCAATTGTCAGTTATAGTTCTTGGTAAGCTATTAATTAGTTAAAAATCACTGTCTTCCTAAATTTCTAGATTTTCTCATCTTTCGTCTCAAAGATCGGCTCTAGGTTTCTAGCAGTGTCAGAATTTTGTTTTTAACAGCACCCATCTGCCTATTTTTGCGCACTGCGATTTTACAAAGGTGGATGCAAATGATATTTGACNCTACAGAATCACTCATGCACAACAGCTAAGTAAGAAAATGTATCCGCTATCCACTGTTTGAAAAAGACTTCTTGAATATCAGCAACCAATTTTTAAATGTGCAAATCCTTTGTGTATGCTCAAAATGATCTTTTCAATTGTCAGTTATAGTTCTTGGTAAGCTATTAATTAGTTAAAAATCACTGTCTTCCTAAATTTCTAGATTTTCTCATCTTTCGTCTCAAAGATCGGCTCTAGGTTTCTAGCAGTGTCAGAATTTTGTTTTTAACAGCACCCATCTGCCTATTTTTGCGCACTGCGATTTTACAAAGGTGGATGCAAATGATATTTGACCCACCCCGTATCTAATTGGACTTTGTATCGATTAAAAGTATTTTTGTGACAATGCTTTTTAGATAGATTTGAAACCATAAATTCTTCATATGTAAGGATTTATCATAAGCTAAACTGAACACTGGTATTTTAAAAATATAGTGATATATTTCTGACTGGTTTTTAATTGTAAATATAGCAATTAGTAGAACGTTACGCAAACATCTTCAAGCTCATTCGTTTATTTATGTTATTTTACTCATGCTTTATGTTAGATATTAAGATTAAATGGGGAACGTATTGATTGGATTTTATCCTACGTCGCCTCTTTTGACACAAAAATAGCAAAAACGCCTCTCACTAATAAATGCCTCAATCTAACAAACCGCGCCTTAGGGGCGGCAATTATGGGGGTTTAGGGGCAACAGACACACCCCCCTAATTCTCATCAAAAAGTCGGATGAATTAGCAAAAACAAGGTATTTTTGNTTTCTCAGAGCATGGGTAGTTTGACCCCACATGAAAGATTCTGCGGAGGAAAGATGTATATGCTTCTGCTGAGGAGGTAGCAAAAGAGAGAAAGAAAAGACAGACATTTTTCCGCACTTTTCCTCGTCCGCAGAAGCATTAAAATCTTTTCACCGCAGAAGCATATAAGCACACCTGCAGCATCTACAATCCTTCACAAAAATTGTGAGACTGCATCCCCTTCCCCCTCAGTCAATGTTGTTTGGTGTGATTATGGTGTGACTGGATGTAAATTTATGTTGGAAACATTGCTTAGAGTCACAACATTGACTGAGGGGGAGGGAATGTTACATGGGCAAGAAAATGATTTTTCTGCTATAGAGACAAGGGAGTACTAAAATATTGGGATTTTATTTGCTAGTCTCGATATATTTCGTGAAGGATTGTAGAATTAATGACTCTCAGCCCAAACAACAACTCACCTTTCCGTCGCAGCAAATTGCATTCCACCTTGAGTCCCAACCAAGGCATTACTATTCTTTCTTGCCGCAAAGAATCCACCAATTACAGCTCCTTCTAACATCACTTTATGCGTAGTGGGGTTAATAATGGGTGCTAATCTCTTTTCCAATATTGGTTGTGGGTTATCCAGTTCAGCTTTCTCCTTGAAAATGCCGATAACTTTGCCATGTGTACAATGTAAATCAACCATGCGCATGTCTTCGTCGCTGTCATTCATTATCACCATAATTGCGGCTGCGTCTTTACTCATGAAAATGAATATTGGTACGAGAACCGCAAGGATTACAGTAGCTATTGCTAAAGTAACAACGCTCACGCCAATAACAGCAATACCTGAAGATTAAAATTAAAATTGTGTCAATATAAATGCTCAGGGCTTATGTCTACCTTGCTACTAAGTTGTTGTTGCTGCATGTAATTTTGGATCCCCGGTAAAACATGGAAATTTTGAGAGAATAACTCAGTTTTTCCTGAAACTGAAACTGAAACAAACCTGAATAAAAAGTTGCTGCCCCTCTAATCATTGTAAAACCCTCTGCATTGAACAACACAGAAATTCAAACTAGATGTACTACAAGGATCAGTCATGAGATCTCTCCTTTTTAAAGACCCATTGCTAACCATGATCCTTCGTGGCGCCAAAGGTCGACTTTCGTATTATCTGAAAGTCGTTCCTGGCCTAGTTTCTCTTTGTCTTGCTTTTCACTCGGCCCACAAAGGATCATGGTTGACAATGGGTCTTTAACATACACATTGAAGATATGTTTATTATGTTGACCGAAACTGCTCCTCAATTGCGCCAATTTCACTTCTCTTCGTGCAGGCAATAAAACTGACCATGCGTGAAAGGGACACCAAAAGAACTCACTACATGGTTTCTAGCCAACTACACAAAATCAAATGGTAAGAAATGGCATTTAGCAATACGACTGGATACAATTTTTCGGGGACATTTGAAACCTCTAGCATAATTAAAGGAAAGTCCTGAGGAAAAGTTATGAGGGATCACTGTTGTCAGAAACGTTAGCATCAAACAGCATGCAGGCATTCTCTCTCTAAGTAAGGAATTTCGAAGTATATCGAAACTATAAAAACCAAACTACTGACGAAAACACTTATCATAGCCAATTTCAATTACCGTAAAAGCTCTATTTAGCTTCCTCTCTATTAAACCCCGATCTCTATTAAGCCCGCTCGCCAAAAAGCCCCACCATTTTAAGCAAAAAACTAAAACAAGCCCCCTCTCTATCAAGCTCCCTCCAGCATGCAATGTAATTTTCATATGGTTTTGGATTAAAATTGCGTTGAATTTGTGTTGTGTATTTGACTCGCAAAATTGTATGTTGATTCCGAAAAATATGAGGTAAAAGACCCTAAAACCTATCATCTATAGCCTTGTTATTTGACTTTATGAATAAGCCCCCTCCTGAGTATCCAAAATTGAATAAGCCCCCCCCCAAGGGGGCTTAATAGAGCTTTTACGGTACTACATTTCAGAGGATTTTATGAGCCTGATTTCGAAACAGCACCTTAGTTTCAATCAATTAACAGAACGTCATAGCAGGAAGTTTTCAAATCAACGCTGGTTTGAATCCCGAAATTTACGGTCTATATTAAAAAAATAGTCATCAATTCATTGGAACTAAATTAAAAAACTACACATTTTTGCAATGAGTGTACTCCTTTCCTAGGGCATAAACCATGGCACCTTCTACATAATAAATTTACAGGGTGTCTGAAACAAAATTGTGCCCCATTTGTGCGGCTGCTCTAGTGGAGTTGTAACTTCGATTGTATCATTTCTTTATCAGATGCATAGGNCGATCTCTATTAAGCCCGCTCGCCAAAAAGCCCCACCATTTTAAGCAAAAAACTAAAACAAGCCCCCTCTCTATCAAGCTCCCTCCAGCATGCAATGTAATTTTCATATGGTTTTGGATTAAAATTGCGTTGAATTTGTGTTGTGTATTTGACTCGCAAAATTGTATGTTGATTCCGAAAAATATGAGGTAAAAGACCCTAAAACCTATCATCTAGAACCTTGTTATTTGACTATAGGAATAAGCCCCCTCCTGAGTATCCAAAATATAAATAAGCCTCCCCCCAAGGGGGCTTAATAGAGCTTTTACGGTACTACATTTCAGAGGATTTTATGAGCCCGATTTCGAAACAGCACCTTAGTTTCAATCAATTAACAGAACGTCATAGCAGGAAGTTTTCAAATCAACGCTGGTTTGAATCCCGAAATTTACGGTATATATTAAAAAAATAGTCATCAATTCATTGGAACTAATTTAAAAAACTACGCATTTTGCAATGAGTGTACTCCTTTCCTAGGGCATAAACCATGGCACCTTCTACATAATAAATTTACAGGGTGTCTGAAACAAAATTGTGCCCCATTTGTGCGGCTGCTCTAGTGGAGTTGTAACTTCGATCGTATCATTTCTTTATCAGATGCATAGGATAGGCGTCAACCGAGAGTTTGAGAAACTTGCTATAGATAAACATATATATAGATAAACAACAATATTAACCCTTTCACAAATGTAGAAAATTTTGAATACAACGCTAGAACCCTTTCTTTCAAAATTTACTTGATTTGGACACTGTTGGAGAACAAAGGAACTGGTGTTTTTGAAGCAACCACTTATTTTGACTTTCTTGTGCCATAAATCAGCAACCACCTGTTAGATTGACTCAAAACAAGGTCTCAAACTCTAAGTTGAAGACTATCTATCCGATGCAACTGTATAAAAACGGGAATAAGTGAAGTTACAGCTCCTCCACAGCAGACGGGGCACAATTTTTTGGGGACACCCTGTATGAATAACGAGTTAGTAGATAGACATCAAGATATACCGTCAGCAATAGCTTCAGCCTCCACAGCCTCCGTAATCACAGACGCAGCTCTAAAGGCCCTCCAAGCAGCTTTGAGTCCAGTCAACCCAACACCCCAAATACCAGCATTCATAAAAGCATTCACCATCTGTTCTTTGGAGTCATGTTTCATGGCTTGGAACTCACGAATAAGATTTAAAACTTTCGTTTTAATATCATTGCCAGTTGCAGATTGATACTGGAGGGCGACTGAGGGTTTCCAGCCCCAGACCATGTAAGGCGCGGCAGAACTTGGGATCGAAACGGTTGGTTGTGTAGATCCAGTTGCAGACATCTCAATGGGGGTAGGATCTTCGTGTTCTGCTAGCAAATCGTATGTTGGTACTTGCCCTGAAAGATAATAAAGTTAAGTCATGAATCTTGATAAGATACGAGTGAATAAGGTAAAATAGGTCTGAGGAAATATTATGAAATCGAAGCCTAAAAGTCTGGGTATAAATGACAGTTTCCAGTCAGTGGAATTTTCCGAGCGGGTGGAATTTTATACATTCAAAAGTCATGCAATCCTAAATTTCTATTCAATTTCAAAGCGACATTTTCTGTCGTAAAAAATCCGCCTGCTCGGAAAATTCCACTGACAGGAAACCGGCCTCAAGATAAAAATTCTATTTGAAGAAATGGCGGAATGAGGAGCTGGAAAAGAAGACAATGACACAAATGAACCTTCGACCAATTGTTCTCTATTGCTTGATGGTTTTTGTTGTTTTTGCAAGTAAAAGCAGCCGAGAAGCAGATTTTTAGCCTTGCAGAAGTTTGGTATTTCCAATGCCGATTCATTTTATGGTCATTGGGGTGAATTTTCATCATTTCGTAGTAATGTTTTATCAGCCCTATTGAGTAAATACTGGGAAAATTTAGTAAAAAGACATATGATGGGACCATGAAAATATTGAAAAGAGCAAAAAAAGTTTGTTCCAGTTTTGATGAAAATGTGATAATTGGCTACTGAAAATAAAAATCAAGAAGTACAAATTTTTTAACACTACATTCATTTTTTTATAAGAAACTAAGGTCCAGGGCTGGCGGGCAGTTTCTTAAATTTTAGGACATCATTGCTACCAAAAGTTTCTTGTGAGTTTCTTAAATTTTCAATGCTCTAATTGTGGGATTGATTTATTTCTACTAAAAGGGCTTCCAAAGTAAGCACTCAGATCCCAAAACAACTAGTATAGTTGTTAGCTATTTCTGATATATCGAATTAAAATAAAATTACAACAACAACAACAACAACAACAACAACAATAGCAACAACTATCAACAGGATTCACACTCAGAATAATGTCAGAACATTTGTCAATACTGTACAGTGTCAACATTTTCCAGTGACCTGGTAAAATTGAAGCTGCAAATTAAACAAGTTTCTTAGCTTTTTTTAGTCCTCTGGCGGTTTTTTAAATGGCGGTTTCTCATCTTTACAAAATTGAGCCTATTTCTTATAAGCGGTTTCTTATAAAAGAATTAGTGGAGTTATATATTTCCAAGTAAATCTGTGATTCTGTTTAGCATCTTGAAAGGCCGACAGCAGCTGCTAAAATATAAGTAAAAGGCAACTATTTTTCTCTCAATCTTTTCTGTCCTGACTTCAAGAAAGTTTTATCTTAAATTACAGGATGTAGGAAACTCTAATTTAAAAATATGATCTACGTATATGATACATCGAGCCTTCCTAGTTCATTTTAGTTCCTGAGGCATCTAGCGCCATTTGTTTATGCCCGCGCGTGGCAGATTGACGTGACCAAGAGCCATTATGCCACTAAATAATGGCTCTAGGTCACGCCAATCTGCCACGCACGGGGATTGAAAAAGTTCTCGATATATCAGGAACGAAAACGAACCAGGAAGGCTCGATGTATCATATACATAAATCATATTTTTAATTCAGAGTTTCCCACAGCCCATGCTTAATTTTAAATTACGATATTTCCTAGTCATTAGAATATTCAATAAACTTACCATTCTTGTCTAGCAATCCCATTGAAACTGCATGTTGACGTTCTTCTTTTGTCATTTTATCGGCCAAACCCCTGAGATTATCATGTCCTTTCTTTATTGCTTCATTCAACGCAGGGCTCCCTGCCTCCGCCGCTGCCTTCCAATCGATTCCAGTATCCTTCTTTTCATGCTCAAATATTTCATTCAGCAGATCATCACTGGATTTCTCTCTCCTCCTCATTGTCACACCGGTTTGAAGGAGCACTGCTCGCTGGATAGGGGCAGCTTTCTTCGGCTCCGTTACGTTGATGATGTAATACCCCTGGCTACCACTTGGTGAATGCACTCTTCCGACAATTTTACCACCATTAATGCCATTTGCAGTGTCTTCTTGTTTATCTGTATTGTTGGTGTTGTCGCTGAACTGCGAAGTCGTGCCCGTGAAATCTGCTGAGACGAGGAGACGATTGCTTCCTTGACTTAATGGCACTTCCCATCCGAGGAATATCCCTTTTGGAAATGACGTCATGGGATTNGCAGATCATCACTGGATTTCTCTCTCCTCCTCATTGTCACACCGGTTTGAAGGAGCACTGCTCGCTGGATAGGGGCAGCTTTCTTCGGCTCCGTTACGTTGATGATGTAATACCCCTGGCTACCACTTGGTGAATGCACTCTTCCGACAATTTTACCACCATTAATGCCATTTGCAGTGTCTTCTTGTTTATCTGTATTGTTGGTGTTGTCGCTGAACTGCGAAGTCGTGCCCGTGAAATCTGCTGAGACGAGGAGACGATTGCTTCCTTGACTTAATGGCACTTCCCATCCGAGGAATATCCCTTTTGGAAATGACGTCATGGGATTGAATTTCAACGCACCTTGTGACCCGACTAAAGCGTTATCGTTTTTTCGTGTGGCAAAAAACCCAGCTTGAATGGAGCCTTTGGCTACTTGTTTACCAGTGGTAGGGTTTATAATCGGTGGCAGTCGTTTTGGGATGATAGGCTTCGGGTTATCTAACGCAGCATTCTCTTTGAAAATGCCGATGATTTTGCCATGGGTTGTGTGGCACTCCGCCAGTTCGAGGTCATCCTCGGTATCATTAATAATAATCATCAAGCCTCCAGCGTCTTTTTTCATGTAAATGAAGAATGGGACGAGGATAGCGAGGATGACTGTCGCGATACCAATCTTGATGATGTTCACTCCAATATCCATGATGCCAGAGACCACTGCGAAGGCTTCGGTTGCTTGTGTTAGCTTGTACAGTGTTCTGAGGATTTTAACGACAGCAATGATCCCATAGCCACCGACAGCCCATAGGCCGCAATCCATGAATGTCTTTGTCATCATACGTACGTCATCAGCATTCATCACTTGGAAATTTCGCACTAAATTCAGGATGAGGTCTTTGATGCGTTCTCCCGTTGCATTTTGAAATGTGGCAGTGTTGTCGACGTTCCAACCCCAGATTGTATATGGGGCAGCACCATCAGGTATGGGGGCGGTACCCAGCTTACCATCTCCCAGAATGTCATACATGGGGACTTCACCTAGAAAATATGAGAAGTGTGGAATCATTTCCCTCGTCAACCAATCATTATGGCTTTCGAGAAGAAATTTACATAGCATAAGAAAATAAATCGAACGTGAAAAATTCATAGTTTCTCGAAAACAAGATCATGCAGACAGTGAAACATTTTAATAGCTTGTAGTTCATCAGTTCATCCAGAGCTTTGCACTGTCATCCCATGTAATTGATGAACCATTTCACTAGATACTGTCGTGCAGGGGTGAATATATGTCGACTGAAGTTCTCTATTTTTTTCCGACCTGTAATTTAATTGTTCCCAACTCTTCCCGAGAAAAAACCTGAAAACCCATTTATACAATCATTTTAGCAATAAAAGGTCAAAGAAGGAAGTTAATAGGGTCTATAAACGTGCTTTGAGGATACTTCTCGACGATTACGATGCACCTTTTGAGAGAATCAACGAAAAAGCAATCCACGTAAAAATGTTCAGAACCTTTTGATCGCGGTTTACAAGTCTCTCAACTGCCAAAATCCTATGTTTATGTGGGATATGTTCAAAAGGAGAAACGACATATGATCTCCGAGTAAAGGATCTCTTACAACTACCTAACACGAAAACAACCTCCTATGGGATTAACTCAATATTATTCAGGGGGAGCATTCTGTGGAACTCCATACCTGATGTGATAAAGAACAACCAAAATATAGCCTCGCTTAAGAAAATAATCAAAACGTGGAATGGGGATAAATGCAATTGTAATATAAGTAAATAGTATCTGAGATTTAGCTTTATATTTAAATACTTGGTTTTAATTAGTTACTCTTCACTTTAGAGAAAACTATTTACATTGTTTCACCAACTTTAAAAAATTAATTATTATTATCTAACTCTTCGCTAAACCTTATATTAAGGCTGATTTCTAGTCAGTGGAATTTTCCGAGCGGGCGGAATTTTACACAATCAAAAGTCACTCAAGTCATATCAACCTTAAATTTCTATTCAATTGCGAAGCGACATTTTCTGTCGTAAACAAAAGAATTTTCGCCCGCTCGGAAAATTCCACTGACTGGAAATCAGCCTTTAGGTTCTATCTTTTTCCCGTCTCAGGTCGCAGGATGTTGACATATATTCACCCCTGATTCGTGAACAAGAAATCTCAATTTTGAAACATCCTAATCTACAAGTGGACAGATATCAAATTGTACAGAAATAAAAAAACTGTGCTAAATAACGGAACTAAGAGCTGTATATTCTCGACTGATACTTGTCAAAGCATATCGTCGGTAACCTTAAAGTAAATGAACGGAGATATAGCGATCTAGCCTAACATAGCACAAAAGAACGACACGCGCCACTTATGTTCCTATTGTTTTCGTCGATCGAGAACATCAAATACAATAGGTTATATTTAGATTGACCCAGTCCCCCTAGCTAAGCTGCTTTTAACCCCGTTGATTTACTTTAAAAATAGCCAAATATTTCTAAGACAATGTTATTTAACAAGCACCTCCCATCAAGCTGTTTATGAACCAGAACAAAATGGAAAGCGAGAGCGGGGGCCAACTTAAAGATTCTATTTATTTTCCTATTGTTTTGCTCTCTTTAAATATCAGTTCTACCCCACAATATGTGCCTGTCTCCCAGGGGGTACTTGCTATTGGTAGGCGACAGGGGGGTCAGACACTTTTTGGGTCTCGAAAAAGCAATTTTAGTATATTTTTGGGGTCGCAATTTTACAGTATCTAGTATATTTTTGAGGTAAAGTGTGATTAGGTCAGATAAGCGAGTCTTTTTTCCTCTAAAAAGCTGCCATATTACCTCAAAACCAGTTGGCATATTGTATATTTTTAAAACATTGCCTTTTTCTTCAGCAGACAGTGTTTTAACTTGCACATTATTGATACTAGGTCCAGGAGTTCAGTATATTTCTGGGGTCTGGAGCACTAAAGTTCAGTCGCTTTTTGGGTTTTTAGTTAAGGTGCTGTGTCTGACCCCCCCC
>REGM01000163.1:394821-416791 GCA_004194415.1 Aurelia aurita | reverse complement strand
GACCCCCCCCCCCCCCCCTCCCGTCACCTACCAATAGTAAGTCCCCCTCTTGGGGCCTGTCTGAACGTCTCCAAACCCTACTGTCGAGTCCACTGTACTGTACCCCAAGACCCCTTGGGGAGTTTTCTGTAGTATTCAAACGGTAAAAATTAATTCCTTACCTTTGCTATCGAGTAATCCCATCTTTTTGGCTCTGTCCACTTCAACATTGCTCATTTTCTTTCGAATATCATGCAGTTTCGAGTGCGCTTTCTTCATCGCTTCTTTCATTGCAGCGGTGCCCTCCTTCGCAGCTCCCTCCCAGTCGATTCCATTATGTGTCTTTTCGTGTTTGATGATATCGGCCATCACCTTTATTGATCACATGGAAGAACATTTTTAAACCGTAAAAATAAAGGGCTAAAGCTACGAACATACACAGAAATGATTAGGACAGAGTCCATTTTCAATGTTCTTCTGACATTTCTTAAAATATCTGATACTTAACTTACAGTTCGGTTCGTTGAAGCTCTTTCTCAAACTTCAATAAACTGTCGACTGAAATTTGATTCAAGATTCAAGCAATATTGAAACGAGGAAATAGGGGCATGGAGTCAAAGTCACGAAATGGTCAGATATCTCGTTTGGCCACGTCGCAAACATTACGTGAAAAAGCAAAATTTGTTTGGAAATACTGCGATATGGCGAAATGGACAAACAGTTAACTTCGCAAACAAATTTCGAATGTTTGGCATACAATGTTTGCACATTTTGCCAGGCCTTAACGACCCATTGCATTGTGTGCCGAATGAAAAGCCAAACAAAAATAACCTAGGCCAGAAACGACTTTCATATCATACAAAAGTCGACTTTTTGGGCCGCAAAGGATCATGGTCAGCAATGTGTCTTTAAGATTAACGTTTGAATACTTTTGTGTGATATTCTTCCAACACGAACAAACCATTTAATATCCTTAAAATTTACTCGGTCTTTGATACATTATTATCAAACGAAAAATTTCAACTAAAGATTAACTTCAAACAAAGTGCTTTTTCAACAGCAATACTGTTCGAGTCATCAGGTATCTTCACTCTCCTTCGCAGAGGCTGTATTACCGGAGGACGGATGAACGGAGAGTGAGGTATCTTAATCCGGCTTGGGCTAACAAGAAGATTTATTAAGTCCACGAGTCTTAAATAATTGGCAAGTTCGTTTCAGCTGCTATTGCTAGACTCATTAGTCATATTAATTATCCTTCCTCTTTTATTGTTGCAAACTTCAGCAACTATCAGTTTGGATAACCAAAAAAGTAGCATCCTTTGCATAATGCAAAAATTCGATGATCTCCTTCCTCTTTTACGAAATCAAAATTTGATAAAAAGCAACCGCTATTATATTATATCATCATTAGCTAAAATAAATCAAAAGAGCCTCAACAAAGTAAACGNGAGGCTGTATTACCGGAGGACGGATGAACGGAGAGTGAGGTATCTTAATCCGGCTTGGGCTAACAAGAAGATTTATTAAGTCCACGAGTCTTAAATAATTGGCAAGTTCGTTTCAGCTGCTATTGCTAGACTCATTAGTCATATTAATTATCCTTCCTCTTTTATTGTTGCAAACTTCAGCAACTATCAGTTTGGATAACCAAAAAAGTAGCATCCTTTGCATAATGCAAAAATTCGATGATCTCCTTCCTCTTTTACGAAATCAAAATTTGATAAAAAGCAACCGCTATTATATTATATCATCATTAGCTAAAATAAATCAAAAGAGCCTCAACAAAGTAAACGATATATCATACCTCATTCGAATTTTTTCCTTGTGTAACATTAGGTGACTTCAAATCTTTAATTTCATTCCAGAATTTCTCCGCTTTTTCTTCAACACTTTCACCAGGTGTCATGGCTAACAGATTCCCCGTTGGCTCTGATATATTGATAATGTAATAGGCTTGGCTACCACTACCATCATTAACACGGCCAACGATGCTTGCGCTCTTTGTACTCGTGGAGGAGTCCTCTTGCTTATCTTCGTCATTCGTTTTCTCACTGAAATCTTTTACCGAACCGGAATAGTCCGCACCTACAAGCAAACGATTATTCCCTTGACTTAGCGGAATTTCCCATCCAATAAATACGCCCTTCGGATACGATTCTGTTGCTGAGAACTTCAAAGCGCCTTGTGATCCAACCAAAGCGTTATCTTTTTTCCGCGCGGCGAAAAATCCAGCGAAAATCGACCCCGAAGCCATGACAGTTCCTTTGTCATTGACAACTGGGCCCTTATTCTTTGGAATGATTGGTCGTGGATTTTTCGAGTCATCCTCCTTGAATACACCAATGATCTTTCCATGTGTTGCTTCAATCTGCTCGAGGTCCATGTCTTCTTTCGTATCATTAATGATTACCATAACACCCGAGGCATCCTTCATTGCATAAACGAAGATGGGAACGAGAATGGCCAAAATAAAAACAGAAATGGCAAACTGGATTACCCGCAAACCGATCTCCAAAATGCCATCAGCAATTCCAACGATGGCATCAGCCATTTTCTCAATTGTTTTCAAAGTCTTCCAAACGGCATGAAGCCCAGTGGCTCCAAGCCCCCAAAGACCCATCTGCATAAACATATGTGCAATGAAATTCGTGTCGCTTTTCTCCATAACCTGAAAATTTCGGATCAGATTCAAAATAAGATTCTTAATCTTGTCACCAGTGGCATTTTGGAACTCTGCTGCTTGTTCCTTAGTCCAACCCCAGCACGTGAATGTTCCTGCTCCACTGGGAATTGGGGCAAGATTTGGATCTGCAGCGGCTGACTCCCCAAGGAGATCCAGCTCTTTGACATCTCCTGCAATGAAAGTAGGGCACAATTAAAAAAAAGTTTCCGAGTCTTTTGAATCTTTATGACTTTACATTGCCAATGGCCACTTTTACCAAAACTGCTTTCTTCTCATTGGGAATTTTCGAGACATTTCAAGACCATTGGAGTGAAAATGTTGTTCTGACAATCTGAGATAGTTCAACATTTTATGTTGTTATAACGTGTCGCGTGTCAATGGCTCAAAATATAAAATATTTTATTTTAGTCTTTTTCTGGAGGATTCTGAGATGAGAAATTTTCATTAAATTGTTTGCAATCGACAATGAAATGCCGATTTAAATAAATCATACTCTTAGGGTGTGTTTGATTGGTAATTCCAAACCCACCAAATTCTGAAAAAAGTAGGCTTCGCAGAGACGGAAATATATTTCCCAATCAAACACAAAAATCTCGAAACGGTAGGTTTCGAATACACCACCAGGGTTTGCTAATGAAAATTATAATCTCTCCAAAGTCTGCCAAACCTTCTGCCTTTTGGAGCAGAAGGTTCAGAAGGCCTTCCAATCCTACAAACCTACCGTTTTGAGAATTTCGGAGTCAATCAAACACAAATCCCGAGTCAACCATGTCTACCGTTTTCAGAATTGTTACCAATCAAACACACCCTTAGAGGTCAGCTTACATCTTAGACAAACAAGGGCAGATTTTGTGACAACAGCATCAGTGTGCTTTTCAGTGACATGCCATTTCAAAGAGATTAGCGATCGCAGACAAAGGGAAATCTCTCAAGCGACAAATCAAAACAAACAAACAAACAAACAAACAAACCCGCAAAAGATGCCTCGAAACCAGTATGATTAAAGAGACACAATCGCAATTTTTTTGTGTCCGAAAATCTCAACGAGACTCCTCGTGCATAAAGTAGAGACTTCGTGAATTACGAAAATGCATTTACTATTTTCGTACGACTTCTAGAAGTATGGGAAAACAGTAAAAGGAATGAGAAAATGAATCTGAATTTTATAAAGTTTGCAACTTTTTTCACCAAAGTTGCCCAAAAGGCACACAAAGACGGAAAGGGTTAATTTGGGATTTTAATCAATTTCTAGTTTCCCGCTAAGATACATCCTGGAGATCTCCCATCAAAAGCATAATAAAAAATCCTAGAATAACGTCGGGGAAAATGATGGATTTAAAGCCTTGACGATGTAACAGTTCTTCACAGCATGATTTACCTGTCCTAGAAAATTAGCTATATTGACATACCTTGCCCAGAATCACAATACGAAATGCGTAATCCTGCACCAAGTTTCTAACCGAGATCAGAATCCTAGAAGCAGCTATGTCCACTGGCAATCAATCCATTAAATGCAGCCCTGAGAGATATCTCGTACTTACCTTCTCAATCAATTTAGAATCAAGTGACTCGTCAGGGAGAGAAAGAGAAACATAATCTAAAATGAATTACCACTAGCATTCAGCAATCCTAGTGCTTTGGCTGACTCGACTTCCCTTGGATTCATTGCCTTCCTTATCTTATGCAACCTCTCGTGCGCTTTCTTCATGGCATGCCTCATTGCACGTGGTCCCTCCTTCGTCGCAGCACGCCAATCAACCCCATGATGCATGTGTTCATGATCTAGAATATCACTCATAACTTGATCAGTTGTTTTCCCTTTTGTGACGTCATGTATGGGCGTATTACGTAGCTGCTCCTTCATAATCCTTGCTTTTTCCGCAGTTGACATCAAGCGTGGAGCCTCAAGCATGGCGGTCGCCGCTGGCGGATCTGTTATGTTAATGACGTAATAGGCTTCACTGCCACTGCCACTGTGAACGCGACCGGTCACTCTGGCGTTCCTACTGCTGGTTGCAGTTGAGTCTTGTGTACCGTCATCATTTGTTTTGTTGCTGAACTCGGAAGCACTGCCAGTATAATCAGCTGAAACGAGGATGCAATTCTTCCCTTGACTGAGTGGAACCTGTAAAATAAATTGAAAATTAAATTGAAAAAATTGTTCTTGCGGTATAAAAGTTGAAAATTGCTCTGAAAAACAAAACTATGATAAAATGTACTACAAGCTTTTTACAAGATAAAACGAAGCTTCGCATCCAGTCATGCTTTGAAATGCGCCTATCAGAAACATCCTAAGTCGAATTAAAGGGAATCTAAGCATATAAAAGTGGCTCAAGCCAGCTGCAGTCAAATTCTAGCCTATCAGAGATCAGTATTTCCTGTTGACGTAGAACAGTTATCCAAATATAGTTCGACACGTGTCACGGCCTATTGTTTTTGAACGGCTATTTTTATCAAAGGTTTATATAGGTATGCTGAGATTCCCTTTAATGCTGCGTTTTGAGTGCCAGTCGGAGCC
Organism: Aurelia aurita; assembly: GCA_004194415.1. Taxonomy (NCBI): domain Eukaryota; kingdom Metazoa; phylum Cnidaria; class Scyphozoa; order Semaeostomeae; family Ulmaridae; genus Aurelia; species Aurelia aurita. The sequence continues at coordinate 411,611 of REGM01000163.1, read as the reverse complement.
ATGTACAAATGGCGTAGACCAATCATCATCGTCATTTGAAATATTCATAGAGGTTAATAGGGTTAATAAGTTTCAGCATTAAATCTGGTTTTCAAACTGACCTGTTAAAAATCTAATCTACCTAAAGAAAATTAGATACAAAAAAATTTAACTACAAAAGCCAATAATTTCGATAAAATGAAGCAAAATAAAGTAAGATACAAAGGACAGCTACGTAAACCGACTATTTAGAGCAGATTTTTGAAAGCACCTAGTTAGGGTACCAATTTATTAGCTCTGTCCGGGCTGTTCCAAAGGGTGGTTCCTCTGTAGCAGAAAGATTTCTGATCTGTGTTTATTTTGAGCAACGGTATTTTTAAATTCAAATTCGTCAAGCGCAGATTTCGTTCACTATTGTCAGAGCCTCTAGTGAATATCAAAGACAACTATTCGGGAGTCAGTAAATTTAAGGACTGATACATAAGTAAAGCTCTTTCTTTGAAAATAAGCTGCTTGACTATTCGCCATCCAAGACCTTGGATCAGAGGCGTTGCGGATGTATCACATAGGCTGTTCGTTGTGATTGTAGCTGCCAAATTTTGCAATTTTTAAAGCATGTTAATATTAGTTTCAAAATGAGCAGTAACAATAATTGAGGCGCTTAAGGATGGGTCACATGCAAAATTTGAATTTTAAGTTGCGAGGAAATTCAATTCAAATAGGTACATGAAACCGAAGCAAAGCTGTGGTGGTAGCAGTGATCGAGATGGCAGTGAACAAGACGTAACAGAGCCAAAAAGACCCATCAGCCATCATTGAAACTTTATTCAGATCTTCTACCATCAAGTAAACCACATACCAAGTGTCTTTAAGGCAGGTAAGTCCATCCTTGACAATTTTCTGCACTTCTCGTAGCTTTTGACTATCACGTGACACATCCGTGTGCACCTTTAAGCTTGGTGATAGGTGGGATGCCTGTTCTTGCACCATCATTGTGCAGTATATTCAATACGTCAATTTCCCAAGGTCGATTTCCAGAGAATTGGAAAATTGCGAGGGTCTCGCCTATCTACAAAGATGGCTCCACTGAAGATAGATCTAACTATAGACCTATTTCTGTGCTTCCTGTCGTTTCTCGATTATTTGAAAAAATAGTCTTTGATCAGGTATTTAATTACTTTACTGAGAATGAATTTTTCTACTCAGACCAGTCGGGTTTCAGGCTCTTTCACTCCGTATTGTCTTGCTTACTAAAGTGTACAAATGACTGGTATCTCAACTTCGACAAAGGGCTCTTTTCTGGAGTTACTTTCATCGACTTAAAGAAAGCCTTTGACACTGTTGACCACGATATTCTCATAGCTAAGTTGCGTCTCTATGGGGTTGAAGGCATGGAGCTTGACTGGTTCATATCATACCTAAGTAATAGGAAGCAATGCTGTAAGGTAAATGGCAACATATCCAAAATACAGGACATCAAATGTGGAGTGCCTCAGGGCTCCTGCCTTGGCCCACTTCTATTTCTGATCTATATCAATGATTTGCCGTTTGCCTTACACAGAACTAAGGTCACAATGTATGCAGATGACACCAGCATCTCCTATTCCTCGAAATCTATCTCCGACTTGAGCAATGCTATCAACTTAGATCTTCAGGATCTTAGTGCATGGCTACAGGGGAATAAATTGTCTCTTAATGTCGCAAAGACACAGAGCATGATCCTTGGTACTGCACCTAACCTCAAAAAACTAGATTACAGTGATTCAACCAACTTTCCCCTCTTTGAAATAAATGAAGAAAAGATTGAGTCTACGTGTAAGATCAAATATCTTGGGGTACAAATTGATCCATTTCTAAATTGGAAGGAACAAATCAACGTTGCAATTGGTAAGATTTCTCGAGGAATAGGAATGCTCAAGTATTCTAAGAAATATCTTTCGTTAGAAACCATACAAAGGATGTATTTCAGTATCGTAGACCCGCATTTTAGATATTGCTGCTCTGTTTGGGGATGTGCTGGTGACACTACTCTAAAAATATTGCAAAAGCTACAAAATCGGGCAGCTCGTGTTGTTACAAACAGTCCCTTCGATAAATCATCGCTGCCATTAATATCACAACTAGGATGGTTAACAATCAAAGAAATGATTGACTTTGAAACAGCCTCTATAGTGTATAAATCATTGAATGGGCTTGCACCTCCCTATATGCAGTCAATGTTTCACAAATTGTCAGATTCTTGCAATCGGAACCTACGTAATACCAGTACTGATCTCAGGATTCCACTGTGTAAGACCTCAAATGGACAACGGAGCTTTTCCTATCGAGGAGTTACTGTTTGGAACCTATTGAGCTATGAAATCAAAACTGCTCCTTCGCTAGCTACTTTCAAAATGAGATTAAAATCGTTCTTGAAAGATCAAAGAGGTTGATCTTCTAAACCAACGTTCAGCATATACATATGACTTCTGAGTCCCTTTCTTTTTATAAATGTTTCTTTTCTTTTATATAGGATATTAAAGTTGACTTATATTAGCAATGTATTAGGTTAGTTTGTTTTTAAGCAGGGCACATTGTAAATCAGTTATTTAAACTTTACTGAATGTATTTAACCCTGTTAAAATAAATCAAAATGAAATGAAAATGAATGGTACTTACTGTGCGTTTAAGTGCGTTTATCCAACCGCGTTTAAGTTAAACCCTCAGTGGGTATGATGTGGGCTTTTATTTTTCGGGATTTTAACGCATTTAAACGCACTTTAAACCTAGAATGATTACATGAGTCTCAGTTTTCCGCATTGAATAGAATGATAGTTATGGCTTCAAACTGAGACTCATGACAATACAGCTTCAAAACAGAGAAGTAAACGCACTTCAACGCTCAGTGAGTACCCAACTTTAGAGACTCCAAGAGAAAGTAAACGCTCGCTATCACCAAAGTACTGGTTTTCTAGCTTATGTAGACAGTGTTTATTCAAAGTGGAAACAAACATTTATCAGACCTTTTAATTCTACTTCCAACAGAGTATAATATTGCAAGTCGTTTTGAGCCAACCCAAATATCGTTGATTTGACAACGCGTTTAGCTCGAAACGTCGTGAATTATTATACTCTCTTCGAAACATAATTTAAATTGCTTTGTTTGTTTGTATTTATTGAGCTTACTGTACAACACGCATACAAAAAGATTGTTCGTGTATCAAAATGAATGACCTTATGTAAAAGATGAGATCTCATAGGTCTATAAATAGCCTATTGTATTTGATAATATCGGAGCGTTTACCAACAAAACAAAGCCCAAAAAACATTGTCGGATGTATGTTTTTCTTTGTCCTATCTGTAGACCACGCCATTTATAATAATAATAATAATAATAATAATATACGAATATTTATACAGGATAAAAACACTTCAGCGAATCATCGCTGTTATCAACGTGTGTCCTGTCAAAAATAAATCAAATAAAAGTCATTAAAAAGTTCCTATTTACAATTATCTTTGAATGAAGTAAAAAGTTAAAAATAGTTACAATAGTTCTTCGTGATTAAAGTGTTTTATCTAACTAAAATAGTCTTTAAGACTCTTTTCGTACTCTGCAGCGTTTGTTGCCTTTCGAATTTTTAGCGGCAGTTCATTGTAGATTTTTGCTCCAGTGTAATAAAATGATTTGCGAGCATATTCAGTTCTGATTCTTGGCATCTTTAAACAGTTATTGGCATTTCTTGTTTCTTTTCCGTGGTTTTGTATCGTAAAATGATCTTTGAATATGTCACAGATGTCTTTGTCAATGCATTTCCGAACGAGTTTGCAAGCACGAATCTTGTTTGCATTCATCACTGATGGGAGTCCTTGATTACTTTTTTCACCATCATAAACAATTCTTATGCATCGATCATGAAACGCTTTAAGCTGTTTCATCTTGGTTTCTGTCAGTTTCATCTGCAAAATACCGCAGTAGGTAAAAACAGGCATGATCATAGAGCAGTATACATCTCTAGCTGACTGTAAGTCAAGATATTTTCTTAGCCTTGCCAGAAGCCTCAGTCGTCCTGCTGCTTTTTTGTACAATCTTTCAAAATGCGAGTTCAAATCAAGTGAGCTGTTCACGTATATACCCAGGTACTTGTACTCATCGGTGTTTCTTATTTCATTTGAACCTTGGTACACCTTAAAAGGTTCTGTCTGCATGCTTATCCGTTTAGCAGTCCCAAACAGTAACGTCTCAGTTTTACCCTCCTTCATATTGATAATCAGCTCGTTTAAAGTGAACACAACACAACATACTCCAAACACCACGCAAAATTTAGCTGAGGACATTCACTTTAAAGTGTTTAAAGAGCCCATATAAAATAACGACCTTGCATTACCAATAATCTGAAAACAGTCATCAAGAATAGAATGCACATTTTCAACTGTATATTTTTTGGCTCACCTGGTAAGCGACATTTTTACAAGGATTTTAGAGCGGCAGCAAACCTCCTAGCTTTTAGGTTTATTTGGCTATTAGGTTTATTCCATTAGCTCAAATTAATCTTCTAACTCAAAACCAAAACGATATGAAATTTCACATTCAACAAACAGTAAGTTTCAAAAGAAGCTCTTACCTCCCATCCGACATATACACCCTTCGGGTAGTTCGGCGTCGCATCAAACCTTAGGCCTCCTTGTGATCCGATCAATGCACTGTCTTTCTTTCTTGCGGCGAAGAAACCCGCTTGAATTGAACCCTCAGTGAGAACTTTTCCAGTCTTTGGGTTGACGATAGGGGGTAGCTTCTTTGGGATGATAGGTTGTGGGTTGTCTAACGTTGCTTGCTCTTTGAAGATGCCGACAATTTTACCATGTGTCGCGTGTAGATCGATAAGTCGCATATCTGTATCTGTGTCATTTATGATCACCATGATACCAGCAGCATCTTTTGTCATGTAGATGAACAGTGGGACTAAAATGGCTAAGACCACAACTGTTATTCCCAATTTGATAACATTCACACCGACTTCCATCATACCCGATAAGACAGCATACGCCTCCGTTGACTCTGATAACTCCGCAAGGGTACGGACAATCTTCCACACGGCTTTCAGGCCAACTAATCCCACGCCCCATAGGCCTGCTTCCATGAATGTCTTAACCAAGAACCTCGTGCTGTCACCCTTCATCACTTGAAAATTGCGTATCAAATTGACGATAAGAGCTTTGATGCGGTCCCCCATCGCAGTCTGGAACGATGCAGCCTTCTGCTTATTCCAACCCCAAACCATGTACGGAGCTGCACTACTTGGTATTGGTGCTAAGGGGGTTGTTGTCTCTGTTTCTTCAGCAAATAAATCATAGTTGTGAATGTTACCTTTAGGAGGATGAAATGAACATACATTAACAACTAACTTCCGACGAAAAAGTTTCGGAGACATAAGTGGCACCAGGGGGAGGGATTAGGGGGGACATGTTCTCCCCATTTTTGAATAGTAAGCTTTGGCTGTTAATGACAAATGCCCCAAATTCCATGAACATGCCTCGGTATCCTCCCCAATTTTTCAAGCCTGGCGCCGCCATTGTCGGCGGATTAACTTTCGGATGGATAATAAAGATTTCTGATCGAAAAATTTGCGGAAAATGGCTGGCAGAGCCTTCTTAATAACCTTTGTTCACATTTTAGCAGATAAATAACGAAAATTGGTTGCAAAAAGAACCTTTGTAGAAGCTACAAAAACAGTAAAATTCTGGAAAAATAATATCACTCATCAGTCTATAATAATAATATCACTCATAAATCCACATTGTGAGCTTCTGGTGGAGCATCCTGGGCAACTGCATCTTTTCTAAAATTCAAACCCTGTACTGCTGATCTCTCCTTACGAAAGTGGTCGTTTAAACAGATCATCAGCCATCGAACAGTTCGGCGGGGTTTCGGCTTAACAAACTTTTGGACAGACTGTAATTTCAGTCAGAAAAAGCTTCGGACAAGCATTTGCCCGAAACTTTGTTCCACGCTAAACTACAAGGTTTTGTCCCGCTAAACCTTTTCGTTAATGTATCATAAACACAACATCGTCTGTGCGCAAATTCTACGATTTTGGACCCCTTTCCATTCCATAAACATTTTTCACTTTGGAAATCAAAGGTGAACTTCTAGAATGGACTGCTCTAAAGCTGCTCGCAAGAAACGTCAAAGATTCTTACCATTTTCATCGAGGAGTCCCATTGATTTCGCCATGTTAACATTATCATCTGTAAAAGTATTGCGGATCGCTCCAAGCTGTTCATGAGCTTGTCTCATTGCTTTGTCTCTTTCATCTTTACCGCCATCGACTGCTTTCTGCCAATCAATCCCATTGACCTCTTTCTCGTGTTTGATAATGTCTTGAATGATCTCTTCAGTGGTTTTTCCTGTTGTAAAATTTGGAATGGTGGAATGAATTCAAGGCCAAGGAAACAACTAACAAGAGGGCTAGGTCCAACTCTGCTAAAGGAGCTGTCGTAAAGTGACACCCGGTACAATGTTTTAAGAAGGCAGTGAATAAATTGTTTTTATACCGCTGTAGTAAAACTGAGATTGGGAGCAATATCAGGGATCAAGAGAGCAGTGACAGTGATACTGAAAGTGACTAAAAATTTGTTGAATATAAAAAAATAGTTTCAAGGCCCATGTTTAGCATTTGAAATTGTTTGTTAGCCCAAGATTTCCACCAGGGGTGGCGCCAGAAATCTTCCGACAGAGGGGCTGAAACTTCCGACCGGGGGCTAAAATGACAAAAAAATGCAGTTCTCATACGTCATTTTCCCAAATTCCCTCCGAAAATAACCAAACATTTCCTCCGACGGGGGGGCTAGATGGCTTCCGACGGAGGGGCTGCAGCCCCCTAGCCCTCCCCTGTCGCCACCCCTGATTTCCACCCAATAGTTTTGGTGACCCTGCTGAATCCCTTTCAGCCCACTCTGTTTCATACTTTATGACAGCTCCCTAACGAAAGAAATCAAAATGTATCCATTTGATACAGAAATGGATACAAAACCTGTATGGAGTAAAAAAAATGCTAACCTACCACTCTTCAATACCAAGTAGATGCCTCCTCTCAGTCCTCTGCACCCCTACGAGCATTATTAGGACCCCGCTAATTAATTTTATTGAAAGTGTGAGCACAAATTTTCCTAAAAGGGGCTCCGTCTCCAAAGTGTAAACAAATCTGTAAACACTATTGTTTTATGCACGTGTCCATTGGCTTTTGCAGTTTGTTTGGTGGCTTCACCCAAGCCACCAAAAAGTGACCGTTGAAAATCCACTTATATCCCAGCAATATTAAAAGATATGAATGTTTGGTTTTTCCTCTGTGAAGTACAAAGATTTATCTTCAGCATGATGCTTTCATTTTTGAAAAAGACACTAGGAGTCTTTTTTTAAATATAAATTCAATGTAAAAAATTGACAATTACGAATTACCTAACTACGAATAAGCTACCATACAACACTACAATTACAATAACGATACCAAGGGGAGCAATAGATCAGGACTACCCCAAGGCCTTCACATGAAGAACATAGACCTAAAATACAACTAAATATACAATTTCCAAAAGCTACATATAAACTCTTCCTAGGGCCCTGAAACTAATGGATACTCTACTAGATTCTGTCTGACATTAGATGTCAGGTCAGGTTTGCGATGAATGAAATATTGACACGAGAGCAAACTCGTTCTTATAGTTTTTATTGGATAGAGTGCCTAACATCTAATGTCAAACGAGGAGTCTGTGTGACATTGCCTACTAAAAAACTGCAAAATCACCGTTCCGACCGAAATTTGGAGACGGAGCCCCTTCAAATTAGGCGAAATCGATTACAAGGTGTTAGAAATAATAGTTTTTTTTTATATTTACCCCCCCCCCCTCCACTAATTAAGACCTCCTCCTATTAAGTTTTCAATTTTTCCCACCGCCCCCCCCCCCAATAATTAAGACGACCCCTTCTTTTTGGCACTGGAGAGTAGTTCTGGACTTCGTCTCGTGACTCTTGAACACTGATTAATGATCCAGAACCCACACTCAGTATGGTATCAAGGCATGGTATTAGAATTGATAACCTCAACTCGATGGGATGGAACGCTGTTGACATGGTAACAGGGCTACTCTACTCAATGTTGTTTACAACGTTATGGATATTGTTTACATTAGGGAGAGGCAAGAAGAAACATCAGTTGTCACAACAATAACAACAATACACGTATTTTTGTAAGAAACTGGTACAACTTTGGATCTGTAACAAAAGTGTAACGGATCAGCCTCCCGTTTACACTGTTCCTGTTAATCAGTAACACTTTTGTTGTTCCTTCCATCTTAGAATAATTCTGTTCTGGAGCAGTGTAAACGATCTCGAACCGTAACAACTTTGTCTATGCGTAAACGGATCAAAACTGTACAGGTACAGTGTAAACGTTTTCTAACTCTCAAATCACTAAAAAATTAAAAACGTCGGTAATTGGGCAAAATCGTTTTCCGTTCAGTCAAGGAAATCCAAAGCATATAGCTTCACTCTGTTTTCGCTTGTTTCTTGTATTGCACTATTTGGAAGGCACTTAAATATTCTCCCGACAGTGGCACGGCTTCACGAGTAATCGTTGTGAATGCTGAAATGCTCACCATGGTACAGGATTTAAACATTGATAATGGTATGAAACTCCCAAGAACCTCGAAATCTGATAATTTTAAGAAACCTGCAGTACTGGATGAAATTCTTAGTTTCTTATAAAAAATACGTGCAAAATCTGAAGAAGGCTAACATACCATGCGTAACATTTGGTACTTGGATATCTTTGATTTCTTTCCAGAATTCTTCTGCTTTTTCTTTAATAACAGCTGTTGGCGATTTCCATTCTGCACTGTTCTTCACAGCATTGCGATGAGATGATGATCTGCTGCTTGCACTGGTCCCTGGTCTGTGGGCTCTGTTGCGACCGTACGGAGGAGGTGGGCTGTGAGCAGCAGTCGTGGACGAAGAGCACCCTGCACCCATGTTTTAATTGTTTCCTTGCAAGAATGTATCAAAGTTGCTTCTGCTGTGGAGAAGATACAAACGTTTTGAGAATTGAGCAGTAGGCGATCAAAACAAAATTAAGTTTTTGAAATCACCGATCTTTGGATAGCAATGTATGATTGAGGTTTCTTTGGTCAAAAGTGATAAAAATTCACCAGAAACTGGGACCTGAGATCACCAAAGTCTGTCTCACATTAGATGTCAGGTGAAATTCGCCACGACGCAAAATTGCTCATGGAAAACCTTCAGTTGTTTTTATTCGCTGATATTTTCACATGACATCTTATGTGAGACAGATTTTAGTGAGTTTCTAGTAATCTAGTGAGTCTCAGGAGTCCTTAATTTAAGAACAGCGAATATCTTCTCCTGTTTGAGTATTCACAACAAACAAGAGACAATGCAATAATGACTTCTTCCTATTTCGAGAATTTTCCTCTGATTTCACGGGAAAGAGATTGTTGTAAGTTGAAACTTAGCAAACAAAACACAAACAAACAAACAAACAAACAAACACAGTTATAGTCAGCAATGGTTTTCCCTCAAAGGGAAAGTTATGAGTAATGAGTATGTCCGCTAGTAATCTAGTCGCTAGTCGACACTAGTCGTGTTGGTCCAAAGAAATGCGTCTCTACCTGGGCTCTTCCTGAAAAGAAAGAAGCGAGTGGCGACGAGAGGGATTGACCATAACAAAGAAAAATTAAAACTAATACCTTTTTTGCTTGAAAACCTCGTTGAAAAGCCAAGAAGCTTCTGCGATCTCTACCATCAAATACAACACTGAGGTTGGCTATAAAACTCACTTTATCAGGAAAATTTGTAGAAGTTGGAACGAGCTAAAACATCTAACTTGCGTGCCAAGTAAGAATATGCATGCAGAATGCTTTTGATGCCCAGGTTTAGGTATCAAATGTGCAGTCTAATTTGTTTGTTTACGCAGCCAGGGAAACCATAGAATTGATGAACTTATTATTTCTTTCCATTTTGATTACAATTGAGAAGTAATAAAATAGAAAGAAACTGAAGAGGCGTCTTTCTTGCTCCATTGTGCGCGTCATGTCGTGCAGTGATTTCTCTTCTTTCCTTGAACGCCTATTCTTGGTTACGGAGGAGGGTTCTTTGTAAAATATGGAATGTGGAATCACCGCAAACACCGCAAAGGCAGAAATTGAGCACAGCTATAGGTACGAAGTTCGCTCCGGCCTATGCTAATCTCTTCATGACCCGGTTGGAGGAGAGGTTGGTGGAAACTTCACCTGACAAGCCCCTCATTTGGATGAGATTCATCGATGATGTATTCTTTATCTGGATGCACGGGGAGGAAAAGCTGAAGTCTTTCATTAACCATCTCAACAGTAGCCATGAGACCATTAAATTTACTAGCGAGCAATCAAGGGACAGCATTAGTTTTTTAGATGTTCAGGTTACTTTAGGAGAGGGGGGAGACCTTTCGACAGACTTGTTTTGCAAGCCAACTGATACACATCAGTACTTGCATAAGAAGTCCTGTCACCCCTGGCACACAAAGAAGGCGATCCCCTATATAGTCAGGCTCTTAGGTATCGTAGGATCAGAAGCGCCGGGAGGGGGGGCAAGGGGGGGGGGCGGTCGCCTTCCCAATGTTCTCCAGGACCGATTTTCTAATTCTTCTAATTCCGGTATAAAAGTTTCGGGGGGGGGGGAGTAAGGCTAATGATATTGGCAAATATCTATAAATACAGGTTTGTAAATTCTTGCTGTCTTTGATGGCATTTTCCGGCGATCTGAAGGGTGCTGCCCTAAAAAATTTCCGGGGGCTTCGCCCCCAAACCCCCGTTCTGAGTGTTCACTTTCGATGCTTGCACATCGCAACACATAGATTGAGAACGGATCTGCTTTAGGCCTGTTTTTGCAGGTCTGTTTATCTTGATTTTATTAGTTTCTGCTGAGCCTATCGTGCCTCCTTTTTGCAAAACTTAACCATTACCTCTGCTATAGTACTGGTCGTATAACATGGCGAACCACGTGGACGGTGTCAATAAGTTTTTCAAGTCTTACTTTTGATTGTGTATAGCCTGGTGTAAAATTTGGGATAATTCTGTACTTTAATTTACTGTCGCTTTCATGGTGAAAAAGGGTTCAATATGCAACACATGAGTGTGTCAGCTTATACCGAATGCACTTTAGGGATCGTCTCACCCAAAAGAACCGGCGGAGGAGTTAGCGGAGTCGTTTCTATGGCCTATCTTTACCGTTTTGCGTAGAAACTTCCGAGGGGCATTTCACTCTTTCAAAAAGGCGTACGAGAATTTTCAGAGCACAAGGATTTTAAGGATCTTTGATGGATTTTTATTGATAACAAAAGGCTTTCTCCCAAAGGTGTACGAGATTTTTTGGGAGTGAAATGCTCCTCGGAAAACTCTGACATAAATGACGGCAATATTATCGCCATTTTGGATTATCGATGGGAGAACTGCGACCAACAAAAGCTCGCTTTTACTGAGACAATCCAATCCCTTAAATACGAATACAAAAACTTATGATAGGCTCGACGTCTGACACTGATAGCCTTAGATTTCTAAATATGACAAAATCTGACAGACCGCCGACAATTCTATTACACCTGAGTAGCGTATTAGATTGATGGCAGAAATTTTCGGGATCTGGAGGCAGTGGCGTGGCCACGGGGAGGGATGGGGGGCATTTGCCCCCCCCCCCACTTCTGTCAAAAGATGGTCCTCGAGATTCGTTCAAAAACGAGGAGAAAGTAGCTGAGTATAGGTAGGGTGGGTAAGAATTTTTCCAAGAAATGCAGGAAAGTGACTAGGAAAGTCATTCCAAGCCAAAGTAAAGGTTTGCATTTTAAAAAATTTTCTCAGACGTACTATCACACAATTTTTAAAGCTTCCATTTCGGGGTCAAGCAAACATTGGATAGTGAGAATCGTTCTAAGACAAAGTATAAGGTACTTGCGCAAAAATTTTCCCAAAGATGGTGATTCATAGAAAATTGTTACAAAATTGTCAAAGTTTCCAATTGGTAAAGATGGGATGGAGATAGGGATTCTAAGCTAAAGAAAGCGATGTTTAATCAAATTTTCCTGGGATGCTAACTTAACAAATTTCACGAAATGGTCCAAAATTCTATGTTAATACAGCAAACATGAGATCGAGAGAAGCGTTCTAAGCCCAAGTAGAGGGCGTTTCCTCAAAAATTTTCCTGGGGGCTTCGCCCCCCAGACCCCTTCATTTTAATATCCCCCCAGTTAATTTGTCCTGGCCACGCCGCTGTCTGGAAGTTGCTCGTTCGGTCCTCGGCAGGACCTCGCTTTTCTACTGATGCTAGCTTATCGTGTTGTTGTTACAACAAATTAATTTATTTTTATTTCAATCAATGAAAAGGGCGTTGGCCTCATTTATAGCCAAAGTAGAGGGCGTGGTCCGGAAAAAATTTCCCTGCTTTGCCCCCCAATAAAAAATCCTGGCGGCGCCACTGCGTAGGATATGTTCGGAAGATCGTCAATTTCAGGAGAGGGTAGGTGAGTTAGCTGGATGGCTTAAGGACAGGGGCTACGAAGAGTCTTTAGTAAATGAACAGATAGATAGGGTACGTAGGTTAGATAGGACGACTCTTCTAGCAAATGCGGAGAATAGGACCATCAACCATGGGCAGGGGGCTGGCAGGGGGACAGGGTTCCACTTGTGGCGACATACCATCCAGCACTCAATAGTTTGGGGAAGGTGGCCAGGAGACTGCACTCTATGCTCACAAACTCGGAGGAGCATAGGGTGGTGTTTCCTGAGCCACCTTTAATAGCATTTAGGAGATGTAAGAACCTTAAAGATATGCTTGTTAGGGCTAGGATACATAGTGAGGGAAATGGGGGGACTGATAAGAAGGGATGTTCTCGTTGTGGTAAATATCGTTGTCAAGTGTGTAATGTTATGAGTAATAGCGAACATTTTCATTCTAACATAGATAGCTGGGAATATAGGATAAACTATTCGTTTAACTGTGACTCGTCAAATGTTGTGTATTTGTTGGAATGTACTGTTTGTGGTGTACAATATGTTGGTAGCACCTGCACGCCTTTTAGGCTTTAGGTTTAACAATTACAAGGCGTGCAGTCTTAAGTTTAATTCGGGGGCCTCAGTACCCCAGGCGGAATTCTTCAGGCATTTTACTGAAGAAGGCCACCACGGGTTTCTGAAGGATATTAGTGTTAAGATTATTGATAGGCTAACGGGGGGAAATAGGATGCGGGAAAGCTTCCGGCAATATCGGCTGGATTGCTTTGCCCCTAAGGGTTTAAACACTAGGCAGGTTGATACATAGATTTCATTTTGTTCAAGATTGGTTGTTTCGTAGTTTTCATTTTTGCGCTTGGCTTTTCGTTAGGGACACACTCTGTTATTCTCATAGTTTTCTTCTCTCAAAATGTTTTTTTTGCTCTCTCCATTGTTTGTTTTATTATGACACATGTTTTTCTCTCCCGTTGGACAGACACCGCCGCCGACTTTAGCAGTTCTTATTTCTGCGCTTTCTTTGATCTTTCCTCTGCCGCAACCATTACTTTTTTTATTCACACATTGTATTAGGTAGGACCCGCCTTAGGCTATTGTTTTGTATAAGTGATTGTATTTTGGTTTATATGTACGCTCTGTGGAATTTGAGAAGCATTACTGATGAAGACGTAAGTCGAAACGTTTAACCGAATTTGTTTTTTCTGAGTACTTCTATATATATATATATGTACCGGGTGAGCCAGGAAAAAGTTCCCAATTTTGAAAATGCATAGCACCTAGAGTACTGGAGAAGATATTGTTAGCTATTTTGTAAACAATCGAATTAAAATAAAATTACATACACACAAACTGGATTGGAATCAATCAAATTCTGCTTGATAGCCAAGTGATTGAAGCACTTTTGTGATTTTTCCCACGTTTTTATGAGCACTGAAAATATAGGTAAATTGACTTTACGAAATTTCTTGGTTGTGAAATGCCTGAAAAAGGGCCTCAAATACTTGACCAAATCGTACTACAGTTTCTTTACAATGCAATGTGATCAAATGTTTTAGGCCTTTTTCAGGCATTTTGCAACCAAGAAATTTTTTTAAACTCCAACTTACCTACATTTTCAGTGCTCATGAGAGCATGAGAAAAATTACAAAAATACTTCAATCACTCGGCTATCAAGCAGAATTAGATTAATCTATGAAATTTGGGAACTTTATCCTTGCTCACCCGGTATATATAAATATTTTGATGTCTTGTAATTAAAGAATTATATCCACGAAATATTCTTGAGATCTTTGTCAAGTTGATATGCTAAATCTGGGGCAATTTCGCCAAACGTTGTAAAACCAAGGATTGAGAATTTTCAGCTAAGACCCTCTTTGTATCCAACACCACCTCGGACACTGCGAACAAGCTAAACATTTTCGAAAACACATATTTTAGCCCCACCTTTAAAATCTCTGAAGATCGTTGTCCCCCGGGCCTGGCAGCACCCAAGAATTTAGATGGGGACGTTAGGGGTCCCAGTTTTGGGTCTTTGGGTAATTGCGTTCAACATGCACCAACACAGTACTACAATTGACTATGACAATACTTAATAATATTAGTAACAATTTGCTGTGGGCCTTGGGGGGGTGGGGTTGGCATTACCCTCCCTTGTTTTTCAATATTTTATATTGTTTATTTTTCTTAGTATCAGTTTTCATATTTCATATCCTTTCCTCTTCTGCACTACAAACACCTTCCCCATTCTTGGGGCAAATCTTAAACTTCACTCCCATTTTTGGGTATAAAGCTACATGTCACCTCCTCACGTCCCCGTCCCCATTTTTGGGTACTGCCAGGCCCGGGCGTTGTCCTTAATTTTCATAGTAAAACAATTTTCACGCAGCGACGTCGGCAGCAAAAAAGTGATATTTTCGGTGGAAGCTCAAGTGGACCTCGATGACATCACTAGCATATTTGCCGAAAAAAGTTCACAAAGCACCCAGGGGGTGCTCTGATATATTTATGACATGCGTGACCATGTCATAAATATATCAGAGCACCCCCTGGGTGCTTTGTGAACTTTTTTCGGCAAATATGCTAGTGATGTCATCGAGGTCCACTTGAGCTTCCACCGAAAATATCACTTTTTTGCTGCCGACGTCGCTGCGTGAAAATTGTTTTACTATGAAAATTAAGGACAACGCCCGGGCCTGGCAGTACCCAAAAATGGGGACGGGGACGTGAGGAGGTGACATGTAGCTTTATACCCAAAAATGGGAGTGAAGTTTAAGATTTGCCCCAAGAATGGGGAAGGTGTTTGTAGTGCAGACTCAAACATATCATTTCTATTACCCTAACTGATAGATTTCGCGTAATTTACTTGCATATTAATGTATATTGATTTTACCAATGTTGCTCCATTTTAATATTTTTTTTCTAAATCATGTTTTTCTCTATTTTGTCAAAAAATTTCTCATATTTGAGACAAAAAAATAATCCAGGATTTCATGAACCCAAAAAAATATTATTACAAATAACTGACCAAAAAAATAACATTAACCCATCTATTGGACTCAAAAATTTAATTTTATCACCCGTATCCTAAATGTACCCGCCCTGGAGGGTAAAGCAATCCAGCAATTCTCACAAATACGACATATTTATCAACTATTAACTACATATCAACTACATATCAACTACTTTGTTCATTAAATGTTTCTTCATTATTTTAACAGTGGCGCCGCCAGGATTTTTTATTGGGGGGGCAAAACAGGACGGGGTCTGGGGCGAAGACATTTTTCCGGACGACGCCCTCTACTTTGGCTATAAATGCGACCAACGCCCTTTTCATTGATTGAAATAAAATAAATCAATTTGTTATAACAATAACACGAGTAAGCTAGCATCATTAGAAAAGCAGGGGACCGAACGATCCTGCAGGAGACTGAACGACCAACCTCCAGATCCTGAAAATTCCTGCCACCTAATCTAATACGCCACTCAGGCGTAATAGAATTGTCGGCGGCAGCGGCGTGGCCAGGACCAATTAACTGGGGGGTATTCAAATGAAGGGGTCTGGGGGCGAAGCCCCCAGGAAAATTTTTGAGGACACGCCCTTTACTTTGGCTTAGAACGCTTCTCTCGATCCCATGTTTTCCGGTATCAACATAGAAATTTGACCATTTTGTGAAAGATGTTTTAAATGTTAGCATCCCCAGGAAAATTTTTGAGTAAACATCATTTTTTTTGCTTAGAATCCCTTTCTCCATCCCATCTTTACCAATGCCATTGGAAACTTTGACAATTTTGTGACAGTTTTCTATGAATCACCATCTTTGGGAAATTTTTTGCACAAATACCTTATACTTTGTCCTAGAACGCTTCTCGCAATCCAGTGTTTGCTTGACCCCGAAATGGAAGCCTTGAAAAATTCTGTGATAGTACGTCTGGGAAAATTTTTAAAAATGCCAACCTTTACTTTGGCTTAGAATGACTTTTCCGGTCACCTTCCTGCATTTCTTGGAAAAATTCTTACACACCCTACCTATACCCAGCTAATTTCTCCTCGTTTTTGAAAGAATCTCGAGGACCATCTTTTCACAGAAGTGGGGGGCAAATGCCCTCCATCCCTCCCCGTGGCCACGCCACTGGTCGGCGGTCTGTCAGATTTTGTCATATTTAGCAATCTAAGGCTATCAGTGTCAGACTTCGAGCCTATCGCCCCGCAGGAATCAATTTTAGTTTTCATCAGAGCAATGTATTCGTATTTAAGGGGTTATCTCAGTAAAAGCGGACTTTTT
>REGM01000163.1:356902-394326 GCA_004194415.1 Aurelia aurita | reverse complement strand
TAGAAGAATTAGAAAATCGGTCCTGGAGAACATTGGGGGGGCGACCGCCCCCCCTTGCCCCCCCCTCCCGGCGCTTCTGTATTTTAAGACGTTTATGCGGGTCACCATTTTATGCCGCGTCCCAGGGCAGTTGCCCCCTTGTCCTCCTTTCAGTGTGCCTGCCTTGCATCCCTGTCGGAAACCATGCTCAATAGGGACTCATAAAAAACAGTGAACAAGCTGACCCTATTTTGTGCATTCATCAATCGAACCATGATCGAATGACTGCCTAGGTCCTTTCAACTGTCACTCCTCCGAAATTAATTACAGTAGGAAATAAAATCGCGTTAAAGGACAACTCCGGCGTTAGTATAATTGATGATAAAATGAAAGATTATGCTGTTATGAATGGTGTATCGTACTTTTTTCCACTATTTTTCCTCTTTTCTCTGCGAAATTACGTATTAAAAAGCGACCATTGCGCAGTGACGTCATAAAAGTGACCAATGCGAACCGACGTCATCTCAAAGCCCTCTGGAAACGAGGATGCCCTATTGTTTTCTCGCCTCTGAATCGTGACTAGCCTCCTTATCGTGGACTCGTGGACAAAATGGAGACCGATGGAGGGGCATTTGGCCTAAATTACGAAGATATTTATTAAATTGACAGATTAAACAGTAGTCTAAATGCGGAAAAAAGTTTGTCATTTGATTCAGGGGATGGTAAGTTTGTTTTCTAACATTAATTTTTACAAACCCCTCAGACGGTTAATCAATCAAAATACAAGTAAGAAAGCTCATTTTACGAAGAAGAAAGACAATTTTACCTGGACATTGCAAAATACGGTTCAGCGAACTCTCCAGCCCCTTCTGCAGCAAATCTTCCAAATTTGAATCAACGTGGCTCCTGACCGATGTGAACACCTTTGACCGAAGTGACATTTTGAAGTCGAAGAACGCAGGGAAACACAGAAATCCAGTAGTAACTCTTTAATTGAAACTTAGTTCGCTTGTCATGTTTTCAGAGACGGCATGATGTCATTTTAAACTTATTTGTATATATTGAAAAGTTCTTCCTCGAAAGGTTGATCTCGTCATGACACAGCACTCCCTTCCTTTCAATTTATCAATTTGAAAGGTTCTTCCGCCTTTTGTCGGTAAGCATTTAACTTAACTTTTTTGACTCACCCGGTATAAGACAGGTGACATGTATAAGACCGGTTTTAACTTTCTCTTTATAAGAAACCAAACTCTTGGATCGCAAAAAATTAAAAGATTTGAGTACTGGAAAGCATCCTTAAAGAAACTTTTTTCATTTAATCTTTTTTCGCTTGTTGTTTGAGCTGTAATCATGACTATGCTGTAATACACGGTATTATTTGAATAATGTCGACACAGAGACATGGGTTCATAAAATAAACTGTACGATGTTGATGAAGGCACATTAGGTTATCCACCGGTGTAAACAATAAGAATGTGAGAGAATTTTTAAGAACCCTTCAAAAAACTCTTCTTAGAACTCAAACATGAGAAGTTTCAAGAAAGTTTCAGGAGTGGCGTCTTACAAAAAGAATACATTTAACTTATTTGAACATTTCAAGCAAAACCTGCGTCTTCTTTTGAAACAATACGGCGAAGAGAGACATATTCTTTTGCATACATGCATGGGATTATCTCAGTTAGAAACATGATTTCGGCAGGTTCTTTGGTAGCCTACGCATAGACCCATTATCCAGAAGAAGAAAGGGTCTACGAAACAAGAGCAAAAGCTTGCTACTGTGGTTTCTATCTAGGTCATGGAGCTGTCTTTTAAAGAACGCGTATCACACATTATTTGAATAGAGGATCAAAATAATTAACTGGGCGGCCGTAGCAAGCTGTTAGCTGTTACTCTTTGTTTCGTAGCCCATAAGTCTGCAAAGACCGTCAAACAACATCACATACACAAATCAATGCCCTTCAGACTGCCAGGGTAAGCTGCGATGAACGAAATTCACAACAGTACAAGTCTGCAAACACCTTCAAACAATATCACATAGATACACAAATCAATACCCTTCAAACTGCCAGGGTAAGCTGCAATGAACGAAACGTACAACAGTACAAGGCTGCCAACACCTTCAAACAACATCACATACACAACTCAATGCCCTTTATTTACAAGATGGCAGTTCATTCGGGCCGACTCAGCTGTATATGCAATTTTCATCATCCCAGTAGCCATAGCTGTTACAGTATGCAACCTCATAACTGCCTTCGCCATCTCCAAAACGATGAAAGGACATATTCGCTTGTTTGAGGTTGCCAGCTTGAACCTCAATGCCACGTTTCTTATCCTGGCTAACGCTCTATACATTGCCTACACTTTGGCAAGCTTTGGTGTGGCGCCTTGCGTGACACAAAATATCATTACAATTTCCTTTGTAGGGTTCACGTTCCTCAAAATGTTAACCCTGGTTACCATTTCCTTGAACCAAGCTAGAGCCACTCGTTCTATTCAAAGCGCAAGCAGTCAGGCAATGACTTCTACAAACAAAATGGTGATAGTTTTTGTTGCAATATGGCTTCTGGCATTGATTTTAACCATTGGTGTGCATTTTCTCCCAGCAACTTGGGTCGCTGAGATGGTCATATTTGTCATTATCCTGGTAGCTGTCCGTGTATATGTGATAAAAAAACTGCGAATGTCAGTGAATCTTGTCTCTGGGGATGCGATGAAAGAAATATTCGTGAAGAAGATACGGAAGTCGAAAGGAATGATAATGGCCTACATAGTAATTGAAATTTCGTCTTGGAGTCCCGCTGCTATTGTAACAGTAATTACCCAGGCATTGTCCGTTCCTGTTCACGCTCTTCACATGGTTGCAACGGCTAGGAGGCTGGCCATGCTGCCTCTTTTCACCGTCCCTTTGCTGTATCCAATTATGACGTTGTATGGGGATAAAGCTTTGTTTCGATACGTCCGCACCCTCATCACCGGAAGATTCAACAACAACAACGACAACAATGTCCGTATTCTTGTCAACGCGAAACGATGCAACAACAACAACAAAGAGAAGGCACAATGTAAACAGTAAAGGCTAACTGAAATTTTTTTTCTAAAGCAGTGTAAACTCAATTTTAACATAGTTGCTCTCGAGTCCGGAATAGACAGGGGTGGGGGGCTGGAATAAACGGGTTGGGTGGAAAATTTCCGGAATCCTAATAAACAGGCAGTCTGGAATAAATGAGGTGGGTGGAAAATCTCCTGTAATCAGGCAAAACACACAAGTTATTTTGACTGTAAAGAATATAAAAAACCAGTTAAGAATCATAAAAAACTATTATTAAAAATGAAAATACAATTCGGGTCACAGTTCCGCAAACATTCATAAGGACTGCACGTTTCATCTTTTAAGGAACTCAAAATAAATAAGGTTGTTTGGATGTCTGGAAAAAGGATGTCCTGGGAGGATTTTCAAAAAACAAATAAGCGGTGGGGGGCGTCTATTCTAGACTCGAGAGAATGTATTGAGCAGACAAATTTAGTTGCCACTTCTTACACTTCCCAAGGCAACAGCTGAGTCTTTCGGTACAAACTCGATAGCTTTCAGGGGTAGCATACTTTGGAACAGTAGACCTGATGTGATTAAGAGTAGCAACACAGTCTCCGTTTCGGCAAAAAGATAAAATGTTGGGCTGGGAAGGGTTGCAGTTGTAAGATTTGCAAATAGTATTGCTGTACATTAGTTTAATTTAATGGTTATTTATTTTAGTTTGCACTTTGTAGCACAAACTACACCTTTACCCAACTCTAAATAAAGTGATTATTATTATTGTCATTATTATTATTATCATTATTATACCGCGTGTTCAAAAAAAAAAGTACTCCTGTTTGAAAAACCACCAAAATTTGATTACGTCGCCGATCTTTAAATTTATTTTTTTGGTAAGTAGATCAAAGATCAAATTATTTTCCCAGGTATAGCTGATCTTGTGATTGGTTTTTAAATCAGCAAAATTAGCTCTTTTTAGTGCTGCCTGGTTTTGAAGCATACTGCAAAAGAGCACTGATGATTACCAGATTAATTTCTTTTTGTAAATTAAGCTTCTAGTTTGGTCATAAATGTTAGAGAGAAACGCAAACTATCATTGTAGACTCAAAGGACAATGAAAAATCTCTCAATAATGGCTCCTAAACAAGATTTACGATCTTGCTTTAAAAGAGTATAGCTCAGAATAAGGTTTTTCAACCAGTCATTTTATACCCTTTAAGTATTCAAAACAAATTTTTATTATCTTTAAATATATTTGGATCATGAACAAAAGAGATAAAAAAGGAAATTTTATGATAGGATTGATAATCGAATTTTGGTGATTTTTTAAACGGGAGTACTTTTTATTGGGACACCCGGTATTATTAACGAAACAGGCTTTCTTTCTTAAAGAATAAAAGTATTGTAAACTAGCTTAAAAAAATATTATCAGGTATTATTATTATCATTATTATACTATTAACGAAACAGGCTTTCTTTCTTAATAAAAGTATTGTAAACTAGCTTAGAAAAATATTATAAGGTATTATTAGTATCATTATTATACTATTAACGAAACAGGCTTTCTTTCTTAAAGAATAAAAGTATTGTAAACTAGCTTAAAAAAATATTATCAGGTATTATTAGTATCATTATTATACTATTAACGAAACATGCTTTCTTTCTTAAAGAATAAAAGTATTGTAAACTAGCTTAAAAAAATATTATCAGGTATTATTATTATCATTATTATACTATTAACGAAACATGCTTTCAGTATTGTAAACTAGCTTAGAAAAATATTCTAAAGGTATCATCATTATCATTATTATATTATTAACGAAACATGCTTTCTTTCTTAAAGAATAATAGTATTGTAAACTAGCTTAGAAAAATATTCTTGAGGTATTACCATCGTCTTGCAAATTAGCTTATTAGCAAATTACTAATTTGATATCACCTTGTCAGCAACTCCTAGTACAACCATTAGCTTGACTCAGAGTCTCGTTACAAAACATTTTGTGCAAAGCATCGCGCTTCATTTCGCACGTTCTCATGTGAACACTCTCAGAGCATTGACCAGACACAAAATGAACTCTTGAAATCAGAGACCGGCACGAGTTTCTCATGTAAAGCACCCCTAAGTTCTTGGTCACTCGTTCAATAAAAAAATATCGGGTTAGTAAAAAAAAAATGTTCAGAAGTTTGAAAGCCTGCGGCTCTCAAACAATCTATCAGATTCTTATAAACTGATAATACATATGCAGCTGATATATCAACTCAGATAAGACAATTTAGTTTGTCAAAATCGGTCGTATCATTCTCAAATTTACACGCAATTTTATAAAAATGCTTTATCTCAAAAATATGATCAAGGATTTCAGGGCTGTTTTGAAGGATTTTGGGATGAAGCATTTTAATAAAATCGCATGTAATTTGAGAACGATAGGACCGATTTCGACAAACTAAATTTTCTTATCCGAGTTGAAATTTTAACTACACAAATACAGTTTATAGGAATCTGATAAATTACAGGCTTCTAACTTCTAAACATTTTTCTGACTCACCCGATATTATCTCCCCAGTAATATCTTCCCCTAAATTTCAACAGCTGAAAATATTAAGCAAATCAGGCGATATCAAATGTCATACGTAAACAATTAAGACTCCTCGTAAGTTTCTTGAAGAAAGCTTATGTCATCCATACAGTTCTAAAGTCTGTCTCAATCAGATGTCACGTGAAATACATGCTAAGGTCTTATCCTCCTTGGCGTTCAAGTTAATCATCTTTCCTTAACGAGGCCGCAATAGCATTAAAGTTGCCACACGCTTGCCACACCTGCTGAAACCTCAGCTTAGACACTGAGAAATTACGTGTTCAAAGTCTCACGCAGCAAGAGTGCTTCTCAAATCGTCTACCAGTATGCGAATACAACCACCTGCTTGCCCAGTCTTCTTAGACGACAGGAGCTCTTTGCTTCGCTGTACAACTACAACAAAAATCACCCAACACCGCTCAACAAGGACTCATGCACTAACTATTCAAAAACCAGGACAACCAATTTTATGGCTTGGGGAGCCATCGCTAAAAATGCGAAGCAAAATTTCTCCCAAGAACAAGTTGGGGCAGAACAATAGCGTTTTAAGATCTTGAAACAAACAACTCTCTAAAAATCTTTCAACTTTAAATCAAGTTTATCTTTGATAGCAATGATGCGATACCCTCTTCCTCCATTTTGTTAGAACATCAAAGCAAGAATGCACGCAAATAGTTTGCTACAATACTGCTACGAGACTGTTTCATAAAATGCTGGAGAATAACCTCGAGCTTGTATACAACTTTTATCCAAACATGGCATCGAGAAGTATCGCCGCCCAAAAAAGTTGGGGCAGTTGGTCTGGGTATTGAACAGTAAGGTTATGAGTTGTAATTTGAGCAAATAGGAAAATTAAATTGAGTAAGTATTTTTGCATCTATCTTGATAATACCACGTTCATTATAAATAGCTTGTTTACTCATAGTTTCATGGGTTGATAGTGAATCATGGTTGATTCGAAACGTTCCGCTTATATGTCAGCCAGCCAAAGAAAAGCCAGCCAAAAACTTCATGCTCTTGCCCGGATATCCTGTTACATGGGCACAGAAAAATTGCAGCAATTAATGCGTGCATTTGTAATTTCTCATTTTAGCAACTGTCCACTTGTTTGGATGTTCTGCGATAGAACCTTGAATCAAAGAATCAATCATGTCCACGAAAGGGCACTGCGCATCGCACAGAAAGATTACAAACATGATTTTGGTTTTCTCTTGGAACAAACTAATTCGGTGCCCATCCATATAAGAAATCTGCAGTTGCTTATGACTGAAATTTTTAAAACAAAATTCGATCTCAATCCAACTTTCATGAAGGAAATTTTCATGCAGCGAAACATTGGTTACAACCTAAGACATGGTAACGACGCGCAGCTTCCAAAGGTACGCACTACTTCCTTTGGAATCGAGACTATAGCATTCCTTGGAAATAGATTGTGGCAGGTATTACCACATGAGATAAAAGATTCTAGCACCCTTTCAATTTTTAAAAAGCAAATAAGGTGTTGGAAAGGTGATAAGTGCAACTGCAGGCTTTGCAAAGCATATATACCACAGGTTGGGTTCCTAACAGGATAGACTTTTATGTTTTTATCCTCATGTAATTAGCCTTGATATATTTAATTTTTTTTTCTGTAATATTGTATATATTGTATTGTAGAGTAGGCTTAAATTAGCTGTAAATTTGAGCTATAATTAATTCTCGCCTACTGTAAAAATAAAGTAATGATGATGATGATGATGATGATATGTCGTCTTACTAACAATGATACAATACAAACATGTTTGTCGTCTTTATCTTGATTCTACAATTCAATAAACTTTTGAGCGAAAACAACGAATCAGGCCATAAGTCTGGAGTTTTCTTGGTAGGAGCAAAAGTTGTTCTAATTTTGGGTGGAAAATCATTTTGAAGGAATACAGAATTTGATGTGCCCACAATTTTTTGGTCCGGTCGAGAATAACCTTAAAAGTAGTGAGGCTGGGAGGAGGGAATCGGGAAGATTAAAAGGGTTGAAATGAACTATACTTCCAAAGTCAGGAAAACATGACGGTCTTGCGGCCATCACCGGAGAAAGGTTTTGTGAAAAAAGAAATAGAAGACAATTTCAACAACGCCATTTTTACTCACTCAAAAGTACGGTTATTAGAGATAATATGAGGAAGGTCGAAGACTTTTTTAGAACTCTGCATACTGTTATCTACGAAGGTTAGCAGATGCCGTCGAGAAAAATGCTTTGAATCTTAGTCCTAGGTTAGTTATATATATATACTTTAGAGCTTCTAAGCCTACTCACCCCTTGATAGGTCCATAGACCCAATCATAAACGTTCTGATATCATTGTTTTCAGTAGGTCATACAAAACATTGATTCGTTTCAAAGTTTACGTATCTGAAACATTTATTTCAAATGAAAAATTGTTTACGTATTAGCTTGAACACCCAAAAGGGCTCCAGCAGGCTCTCTTACACAGCAAAGGCTTCAGATCTTTAAAAGTGGCAGTGTGAATGGTTATTGGCTAAATGGCTACCATGGATAGCAAAGAAAATGACAAATGAAATGAAACTATTAAATTCATCGTTCAATTGATTGAATGGCTTGAAAGGAACCTTGGGTACTTTATTGTAATTCCACCGTAAATAGCATGTTTGTCAGATATCTTGCAGTGCAACATGTCCAAGGATATTCCAATAGATGAATGTACCAATTAGCGGGAAGGAAAACTATCATATCTTGCTGGGAATAAAATCGATCTGATTTTATTCCGATTATTTGAACTTCAGGAATGCAGGCATGAGAGATGCTCCCTGTCAAGTGGCATCATGTGATAAAATCCTTGCATGTAAATTTCGAAGCACATCTTGCTATTTTGCTAGAGGAAGAAGGCGTTTGCGCCTGAAAAAACATTTGCGAAATTAAGATGAACCTGCCGCCCACCTGCCGCCCAACTGCCGAGGACTTTCGTAGAGTTTGTAAGCAACAAGCTCATCACGTTCGCGAAAGTAGTCCTTGCATCATACTTTCCTGTTCCTCTTCCTATTATTTTCAAAGGAAATCGCACAAATGATGGTTGAACAGGTATCAATAACAGAGCAAACAAGAACTTCTTCAATGTTGTCTATTTTCGTCGTTTATTAGGCCTACTGAATTGAAATAGTGCGCGCTTTATTAAATGAATGAACTTTCTTGACTAAAAGATCATCTTCACTAAAATCTATTGAGCCAAAGATATTAAAAAAAGTGTCGATCAGATATTTATCACATCTATTTATGGAATATCTGGTGGAGTATCTAGTAGTGTAACAGGGCCTATGAAAGGCAAAACGCTGTATTGTTGAAAATAAATGAATTTACTGATCGGAAGAGGTAGAATGACCAAATTAAAAACGACATGGAAAAAAGGACTGCTTCTAGAATACAGCCAAAACAGAACTCAGTGGCAAAATAGAATCCGAGCGGCTGACCCCACACCAGTGTGGGATTAAACTGCCGAAAAGCTTGATGATGATAATGATGATGACTGATCCCAGGAGACGTAAGGAGTGGAAAAGGTTCCCCTTAGAGCTGGGCTTAATGCAGTATTGCTCAGGAATGAACCAAGGGAATATGTAGTATATAAGGTTGACATGAGGCTAGGAATATCACAGTTCGATAGTGATTTTGTATTTCGGACCCCGCCCGCTCCCACCCATATCAACTCATATCTTGAAAGTAAAAGTATGACGAGACTTTAGAATGGTACTCGACACTGCGTTCCCTATGTTTTCACTAGACTGAGCCTACTATACCTTGATTTTATATCTTGTGTTAGACTGTTAGTTTTTGTAATGTAAATAGAATATAGTGTTGATCAGTAATAAAGTTATTTTCGTTTGAGTGTAACGAATTAGGAAATAATGAAGATAAAAAATTTCATGTCATGTCTTAAGAATATCCAATGCAATAGCTTACAGTGTGGCGGGGCCTTATGAAATGAAACTATTGAAACTTCCAAATTTATGGAGGAAAAATTGTAAAAGAATTTTAAAGAAAGCCAACATTTATGAAGCTTCACAATATATTGGCAATAAGCAGAAGTTTATCGTTCTTCTAAATTACGATTTAGAAATTTGATGATGTCGCAACCGTACGCAAGTTGAAATATAAAAAACACTGTAATTTTGAAATAATCAAATTATCAAGAAACTTTACGGTAGAATTACAATAAAGTACCCAAAGCACCCTTGAAGCCATTCAATCCAGGAAAGATGCATTGTCATTAACATTTTCCTTTTAAAAATTTGAAGCCTAGCTCTTAAGGTGAGGTTTTCTTATTAATGTGGACCTCATTAAAAAGTCACTCTGACCTGGTTTCATTTCCAGTTTGAAGTAAAGCATACTGATCGACAAAGTCACCAACGAGATTACTATCCAGTGTTTTTAACGCTCTCCAATAAATGTTTCCTGCATTATCAATTGCAGTTTCAGAGTTATCCAACTCGAATTTGATGAAGTCGAACCAGCAATCTGCAATAAGAAAATCAAACCACGTTGAAGCCTGGTCTTCATTAACTTGTAATTCATCGGTGATTGCTGCCGATTGAATTACGATTCATGAAAACCAAGTTTTGGAAGCATCAGCGACAATCACCGATCGTCCCCGATAAACCAATTAAAACGTTTTGTTATGAGAGCTCATCGCTGATCAGCGTCGATGTCATAGGACAATTAAATTATATGAAAACAGAGC
The DNA here is from genome assembly GCA_004194415.1 of Aurelia aurita. Lineage (NCBI taxonomy): Eukaryota > Metazoa > Cnidaria > Scyphozoa > Semaeostomeae > Ulmaridae > Aurelia > Aurelia aurita. The sequence continues at coordinate 384,011 of REGM01000163.1, read as the reverse complement.
ACTGGCGATCATCAGAAATTTTGCCGTCATGACGGGAGGACATGTAATTATGACGGGAAAGATCATAGGACGAAAGAACAGAGGAAGACAAAGAGCAATGTTTTCAAAGAATTTGGCAGAGAAGATGGAGCTAACACCTTGTAAACTATGCTGATGAAGACCGGAAATTGTGGAGAAGCATGGCAACGAACGCCAATAATAGGCACGGTACTCACAGAGAGAGGAGCAGAGAGAGAGAGAGACCCCCTGGGCATAAAAGATTAAAAAAGAGACATACTAACCTGCCGAATGCTTTCCAAAATAATCTACCACAGTTTCATGTAATTTACGGATTCTGTTCACACTGGGCGCATCCTGTAAGTGAAATTATCAAAAATGTTTTATTTATAATTCCTTTCCAATAATTCCGAAAAGAAATATATTTGAAGGAGTCTCAATGGTACAGAGTGTCCCAAAAAAGGAAACGGAACACTATTTACCGCTCTGCCATACTTATGATGCAAATAGACGTGATCTTCCCAACAGTGTAAATGCAATATTGTTACCTCATGGTTTATTAAACCTTTTAAAATTAGTAGTTGCTAAACATCATCATATATGGTCATGAACAACTATCGTCTGATTCAAAGAGGAAGGATATATCTAAACATCTGTCTTATCGATTAGATTTTATTTTTATTTATTCAATATAAAATTTTTACAAAAAACGAATTACTTAATACACCACATACGAATTACTTTACAACACTTCTAGGACGATACCCCGGGGAGCAAAAGATCATGACTGCCCCAAGGCCATTACATAAAGAACATACAACTAAGTTACAACTAAATATACAACTACCAAAGATTACACATAAACGAATTTTACTCATAAATACCGGAGCCGGTTTAAAAAATTGAATGTCAGGCTAGCCAAGAAACCCCAGCCAAGGGAACAACAACAACAACTGCCGCTGATAAATCGATTAGATTGATCAAACTCAGGAGCACAGCAACACGTGTTTGAATAACAACAAAAAAATACGAGAAATGCAATGCATAGTCTTCAGCTTCTGAATTAGATAAATTTAATCGACATGACAGATGTTAAGATATATCAGTCCTCTTTTTAAATATACCGGATGTCCCAAATGAAAGGTAACAAATTTGATCTGGGTTAGCAATGCCAATTTAGCTCCAATCAATTCGCAATAAGTTTTAAACTAATCCGGAAAAGTTAACTTGAACATAGATACCTTGCTGAGTGATTTTTATGCTTCTAAAGTTGAAATATTAATCTTGAAAGTTTAAATTTGCCTTCACCTCCAAACTAGAGCTTTCTCGCTTTGGCCTAAGCAAATTCTTGAAGCACAGCGAATAAATCAATAATAGCCTTGATAAAATTTGAACCAAAATTAGATTATATTATACGGTATTTGCTGGAGCTCACTTATTATGCATTTCTTAATTTTTCTTTAATTTGATTCTTAATTTCGCTGTGCCTCAGGAATTTGCTTAGGCCGAAACGCCAAAGGTCTGATTTGGAGATGGAATCAAATTTGAACTTTCAAGGAAAAAATTTCAACTTTGGAAGCACCAATATCAATAAACAAGGTAACTATGTTCAAGTTAACTGTTCAGGATTGGCTTAAAAGTTATTGCGAATTTACTGGAGCCAAATTGGCATCGCTAGCCCTGATCAAATCTGTTACCTTTTATTTGGGACACCCGGAATACTCGTGGCTTCTCTTAACAACCTCTCTTCGCTTGCACAACGACTAAGTTAGCCACCTGGCCAGGCCCAGGCCTGAGTTTTAGTGCAACCTTTGCGGTAGGCTTTGTTCACGTTCAGGGGTCAGGCCCCGTTCACACTCCTCCGTTTTCATATGAAAACGGAGCAAAACTTATCCGTTTTGGCCTTGCTTTCACACTGCTCCGCTCTGAAAATGGAGCTGTTCGAAAACGCTAATGAAAACGGATAAATTTTAAAACGATGCGTTTTCAAAACGATCTGCTTTCAGTGTGAACGCCAAAAACGGAGACATCTGAAAATGCTTCACATTCCTTTGCATAGGCTGTTGATTACAATGGCCTACAAACTCGCGATTGGCACCTTTTTGAAAGCTACTAACAAAAGGCTTTTTTTTAAAAGGGGATTAACAACATCGTTTTTGCTGGAGTAGTGTGAACGTCTATCGTATTCATAGCCTATTCATTTGAAAACGGAGCAATGTGAACGGGCATCGTTTTCGTCAACAAAAACGAATAGAAATGAAACGGAGCAGTGTGAACGCAGCCTTAATTACTCAGCCAAAGAATTCCCTTTATTTGCAATTGCTAATCGCTTTGTATTGGCTTGTAATTCAAAGGCGACTGATGCTATTGTTACAAAATCTGTCCTTGTCTGTTAGATCAATAACAATAGCATTTATTTTATTACCTGTTCATATTCCAAATTGAGGGCCAGCTTGATAAATTCCTTTGTTAATGGACAAACGAGTAGTAATCTAGAGGAGAATAAAAGTGCACTATTAAGAAAAGCAAAAAATGAATCTGAATTCTAAACATCAAAATAGGAATAGACAATAACGCTAAAGAAGGCGGCCGCGCAAAGCATGCTGGTAAAAAGCTCTCTGACAACCACCTAACGACATAAAAAGTTTGCTCGCAGGCACAAAATATCATTACAGATCTGTTGCTGGCATCCATACTGTACTCAGAGTGATTTGATTGCAGGCACCTTTTCCTCAATCATTTGCTCGCAGGTACAGAATATTTTTAATGAAGCCTGGCTAAAGCATTTACAAGTCATTGCTGTAAGGCAGAAATATTAGGGGAATTTGAATATGATTTTATGCCATTTTCATATGTGAAAGGGCTTTCTCAAGAAATTCTTCATAATTTCATAACAGAGTCATCAATTTCAGTGAGGTAAATTTGAAATCTATTTGAACGTGTCCACTATCAAATATTAGATTTGCTAATATTATTGCCTTCATATCCAGGGAGCAGTGCTCTCTCAAATGGGCATTGTTTTTTTTACCCACCCGGTACAAAATTTAAAGATTGCTTTGAAAAGCATATCTATCACGAAGTCATTTTTTTATCTGAAAGTCATCAGTGCATGAAAAATCTACATAAACTATTTTACCATTAATTATCGAAAATTTCAGCTAAATACAATCAGAGGTAAAGATTCTTCCACGAAATAGTAATTTTCCCCGATGTAAAGTTCACAATATTCGTCCCAAAAATCTTCCCACAGCGAGATGTTTGTGGTTTTTGTAGGCACTTCAAATAAATTAAATATAATATTGGGAAATTTTGAACAACATTTAACCTTGAAAAGAATAACAGAAAACCTCACCGTTTGTATAGTTTTCTTGCAGATTTTATTCCCTTAGTTTCTTGAGTCCATTGCAAATACTTGATTCGTCCCAGCTCGGCGATTTCTTTTGAAGCAGATAGGCATTGCTGAAATTATATTTCGAAATGAGCATTTGCAAAACAGAGTTGAAAACAAGGTGTATTAGATCCTTAAAGCACAAGGCATGCCAATATAAAGTTCCCTGGGGGAGTACAGTTCTACAGTTTTATACGCTTCTCTCCACGGAGAAAGCTTAAAGTCCTTGGGATGAGCTGCCGCCAGCAGGGATGGTCTGCTCACTTCGGAAATGGGCCCCTTAAGGCCCTTCGAGGAAAAGATGTACTAGATGTTGGAAAATATGCAGAAGATGTTGGGGGTAGACATAGTTTTGCTCCCCGTGGTATTGTCCTAGTAGTAGTGTAAAGTAGTTTGTTAGTTCAGTAATACGTATTGTAAGTTTTTATTGGAATGTATAACAAGAGATGTACTGAAAACCCACGCTAAAAGCGAAAAGACATTGGTTGGTTGGTTGGTTGGTTGGTTGGTTGGTTGGTTGGTTGGTTGGTTGGTTGGTTGGTTGGTTGGTTGGTTGGTTGGTTAAAAAAGAACGACTTGAGTCAAAATGTGAATCAAATAGAACAGCATTCAGCAACTTTCATTGGAAGATCGTGAAAACCAGTTGTATTTTATTACTCATTTGCAGAGAAATAGCACATCCAAAACCAGTAAAGGGTTCAACAACCAGTCGAAGTTTGAAAGTTTGCAGTATGTTTTCCAAATTGTGGACACAGTTCATTGACTCAATCGGCATACATATATAAAAAAGGTAGTAAAAGGTGTGATTAAAATAACGCATCAAACAAAATAGAAAAATACCTCAAAGACATCGGCTGTGTTATTCGCATTTCTCGCGATACATATATCTAGCCACGATTGCCAAATTGACAAGGAATCCTGTAACATATCAAATATTACTACCACCAGTTGCCCCAAAAAAGTTGACGTGTTTGAAAGTTTGTATTATGAAGACTACTGCAAAAATTTGGATGAATCAAATTGTGGGTTGATAGCTGAAAGGTTGCAGTATTTTGTGATTTTTCATAAATCTTTTTCTGAGCAATGGAAATATAGGTAAATTAGACAAGTTAAACAAAATAATTTATTTCCAAACGTTTGAAAAAATGCCTACAACCTTCAATCAAGTTATAAAGAATCTCACTCAGAGCAATACGGAAGCACATTTCATCTCCCTCATCAAACTAAAATCTGAATCTTTACAAAAGTATTAAAACATGAACGTTATTACGTTTGTACAAATTAAAAATGCGTTGGAAACCGCACACCGATGATGGACTACATTATGACGGTGAATAGTTTCATGTTTCACTCTCATGAGGGTCTCAGAATGACAAGATAAAAAGACTTGGGCTAAGCCAGTGAAAATTCTGTTAACCGGGTGACCCAAAAAAGTGAAACAACTAATAATAATCATAAATATATCCAAGTGAAGGGGGAAGTTCAAGTTCAAAAGTTTTCAAGATCAATGACAGTCTCACATATGACAAAAAATATATCAGTGATAGTTTTTGCACATTCTTTACTAATGTTTCAAAATCATTAAAGAATACTGCAGCTAGGCTTGGGAATAAAATCTGGAAATATCAATGCATTAATGACCTAATGTCAAAGATCAATCCACAAGGTAGACTATTCAAGTTCACGAACGTTGAGGAGGGTGAAATCCTAAAGATCTTAAAGAACTTGAAGGCAACAAAGGCAGCTGGCATTGACAACGTACCACCGAGAATGATAAAGGATGCCGCTGAAGAACTGTGCAAGCCATTATGCTACCTAGTGAACTTAAGTNATCATTAAAGAATACTGCAGCTAGGCTTGGGAATAAAATCTGGAAATATCAATGCATTAATGACCTAATGTCAAAGATCAATCCACAAGGTAGACTATTCAAGTTCACGAACGTTGAGGAGGGTGAAATCCTAAAGATCTTAAAGAACTTGAAGGCAACAAAGGCAGCTGGCATTGACAACGTACCACCGAGAATGATAAAGGATGCCGCTGAAGAACTGTGCAAGCCATTATGCTACCTAGTGAACTTAAGTCTTCAAACATCACTTTTCCCAACTGCAGAGAAATCTGGCAAAATAACACCAATCTTTAAATCAGGAGATCCCTCAAATTTAGATAATTACAGACCCATTACAGTTATCCCCGTTCTATCCAAAGTGCTGGAAAAGGTCATTTTCAACCAGTTGTCAAACCACCTTGAGTCAAATAAGCTATTATGCCCACATCAATTTGGATTCCGTCAAGGAAGAATCAACGCAACACGCAGTAACTCTGTTAACAGATGAGATTAGGCAAAACATTGACAAAGGGTTCTGCACTGGCGTAGTATACATTGACCTTCGTAAGGCCTTTGACACTGTCTGCCATGCGACACTGCTTCAAAAACTACCACATTATGGTATCCAAGGAGAAGAACTTGACTGGATATCTGACTATCTTTTCAACAGGAAGCAATATGTTTTTTACGACAATGTCAAATCTCATGGCGAAAATGTTAGTTGTGGTGTACCACAAGGATCAATTTTAGGGCCACTCCTATTTGGGATAATGATCAATGACTTTTATCAAGTTCTCTCCAAGACCAACACAATCTTGTACGCAGATGACACTGTTGTTTATTGTGCTGCAAAGAATTCAAAAGAAATTGAACAGCTTCTGAATCATGATCTGAGGCATATAGAAAACTGGCTTGATCGTAATAATCTCTTTATAAATTTGAAACAGGGAAAAACTGAATATGTTCTGTATGGATCTCACAAAAGACTTGTCAAACAACCAGATGTTAGTATCAAAATCTATGATAAAGCTATAAATGAATCCAAAGTGTACAAATACCTCGGTGTGCATTTAGACAAGCACATGAACCTGCAACATCATTTTGAGAAAGTATATAAAAAGGCATCTGCAAGGGTAAAGCTTCTCTCCCGTATTCGAGAACAGATAAGTCCATATGTTGCAGAATCGATATACAAGGCTATGATCCGCCCAATATTAATGTATTGCTATCAACTACAACTTGGACTTCCTAAGGGTACCATCGATAAGCTACAATCTATTCAAAACAGAGCGGCAAAGGTCACGAGCCCCCGAGAACCACTTGAGTGTTGGGACAATGTAGCTGAAGTGCGCAACCGACGTGTTGCAATAGATGTCTTCAAATGTTTGCATGGCCTCTCACCAGAACAATTCTCACACTGTTTCAAGCGTCATCAGCACGGAAAAAATACAAGAGGAAACAATTCAAGCCTTATTTTATCGCCGATAAGAACAGAAACTGGTAAGCGAACGTTCGCTTACCAGGGAGCTCAGATTTTTAATAAACTTCCCAAGGACATTCGGGACGAAGAATCTCTCGTGCGTTTTAAGCACAAACTTAGCCTTCATAAAGGATTTTAATGAAACAGTTTTGAACACAGTTTTAACTTCGATGTAATTTTTGATTTATTTTATCCTTTTTCGTTTAACAGGTCCTTGACTGATAACAGAATTTCAATTCTGAACAAGTAAACCTGTATAAATATTACTTATTATTATTATTATTATTAATTTGATGATATCACCGATGATCAAAATTTCTTTTTCTGCATTTGTGTAAAGGATTAAATTAATTTTTTCGACCTATTGTAAAGTCTTGAAATGGCTTTGAATTTGTGAGAATTTGTACTTTTATGAGCTACCTGATTTTCAAGCACACTCCAAAATCACGAGAAATTATATTCAAATTGAGTTTTTATCTAGCAATATCACTTAAATTGTTTGCTTTTGCCCTTGATCAAGCTATTTTATAATTCCTTATTTCCTCTAATAAATGCCTCCCTCTAATAAACGCCTCCATATAATAAACGCCGCACCAATTTCAAAATGTAATAAACGCCGGGGATTTTATTACAGGAAATACGGTACAGGATTTGAAGTTTCAAATGAAACTGCAAGAAATAGCATTTTCAGTAAAGATACGATATTTCGCAAAATACTATTGCTCAAACTATGGTTTTTCATGCCATAATTTCGTCATCATCTATTAAATTTATTTGGTCTTTGATACAAATACACAAAAAGAGAGTTTAAAGGTAGATAACATCGCAAAATTTTGGTAATTTTTCAAAAAGGTTCATTTCTTATTGGGTCACCCCGTAGTAATAATTGATGAATCCAGTTGACAAATCCAAATCCAGTAATTAGAACATGATTCAAGTAAATAAAACAGTGATTTCTTTGAAACTACGACTATGTACAATATTGTAGCAACAAAGACTTGTTGCTACAATATTGTTTTCAAGTAAATAACTATGTTTGGCACACAACTTTGGGCCATCGTAAAGAGTCAGATTGTAAAGAGTCAGTTCTTGATTATGACAATTTTAAGAAAGAGAGTTTAAGAGCATTTGAAGAACTTTATAGCTTCCTTTTTTCGGTATTAGTATCACATAAATAAGATCCTAAACAGAACGATTTGTGATTCCAAAACAAATCATTTATTAGGAGATTTCTACTGACCATGTGTTGATGGTGATGATTGCGTTTGACGAATGTGAAACAAGTTCGACAAAGAACATAATAACAAAGAACAAAGACAAAGAACAAAGAACAAAGAACAAAGAACGTACCGTAGTCTTTATCTTTGAAATACATTTCTTGAATTCAGTATTGATCGTATCCCAGTCATCTAAAACAACGGAAACAACAATTGAATGAATACAGGGTGGATCAAAAAATGTGTATACATTTGAAAGCCCGTAGCTCTCAAAACATTTATCAGATTCCTATAAACTGATAATACCTGTGGAGCTAACATGCCAACTTAGATGAGAAAATTTATTTTGTCAAAATTGGTCTTATCGTTCTCAAATGACAAGTGATTTTATAAAAATGTTTTATCTCAAAACACTTCAAAAAGGCCTAAAATCCTAGATCAAATTTGCTAGCAACCCAGCCTCATTATAATTGAAAATAGACAAAAATTGACTGAATGACAGTCCTAAGTGGATATGATTATGCAGCAGCCTCTATACATGCCTAGTAAACGTTTGAGTGGCATGATGGACAGACAGAATTTGTTTATGAAAGCTGTAGGGTTAAATTGCTAGCAAATTTGATAAACGATTTTAGGCTTGTTTTGAAGGATTTTGAGATGAAGCATTTTTATAAAATCGGTTATAATATGAGAAAGATATGACAATGTTGACACACTAAATTTTCTTATCGAATTTGATATGTTAGCTACAAGAGCATTAAATTATCAGTTTATAGGAATCTGATAAATGGTTTGAGAGTTACAGTCTTCAAACGTCCATATATTTTTGACTCACCTGGTATTCTGTTCTGATTTTCGCGCTTGCTTACCAGCCAAGTCAAGGAACTCCAAAAAAGTACCAAGAATAGTAAACAATGTAAAGCAATTTTAGCCATGAAGTTTCACAATTAATCGAACCATTGCTAAACAGATAACAGTTGAAAGTTCTCAAAGTAATTTTGAGGGTCTTTGAGTTATAGGCTCAAAACATATATTTGCGGTTGATTTGACTGAAGAATAGCAGTGAAATCACAGAAAACATTCATAGTTATATTTGCCGCTAGTTTTAAAAGTTTCACAGTCATTCTAAAGAGAAGTAACAGAGAAAATGACGAGAATAAAAAGACTTCACTAGTCAGAAATAACCCCATCAGAGACTTCACCAAAGTTTTCGCATGGTCAATGCAAATCGTAAGGCCAGGAGAAAGACGACAAACATTTTGATCATTTTATAAGATATTCATTTCAAGAAGACGCATTCATGTTTTGTAATTATGACCAAAAGGCCTTAATTACAATGAAAATGTTGTCAATGAAAATGTCAATGAAAATGTCAATGAAAATGTTGCAAAGAACAATAAACTCTTTTGTCGAGAATAGGTTCGTTAGCATTGATGTGCACCATCTCCAAGCCTGAAAGTGGATCGTGCGCTTTCTTTGCACCTTTATTATTGACCACACGGAAAACTTAACATCTAAAATCAAATTTCCCACAGAAATGAAAGAATTGTAACCACAAGATGGGACCTAGCTGCTAACGAAAGTGCTATTGAGCCGGAAGAAAAAATTTGTCACTCAGGTACAATAAATATATAATAATTGCTAAACTATATATTCTATTGGAAAATCGATTCAGATGTGTTTCTTTTTGCTAGCAGAATCTGCTAAAGCCTTGATTCGATTCCGAGTGTTATATCCTAAACTCAATTTTGTTTGTTTCCTTGCCATTTATTTCAAAGCACTCGATACACTTACATTGTTTGATAGTGTTGAAGCTTTAGCCTCACTTCTGAGGCCTCATCAGCAACTCAGAAGCGTATTGCCTCATCAGCAACTCAGAAGCGTATTGCCTCATCAGCAACTCAGATTTAGCGATTTATCAATGAGGCCTCAGAAGTGAGGCGAAAGCTTCAACAGTAGCAAACAATGTAAGTGTATCGAGTGTTTAAAAATACATGGTAAGCAAACAAACAAAATATAGAGTCAGATCTGAATTCAGGGGAAATTGGAGCGTCAGATGGCATTTAATTTAAAGCAAAAATCAAAGTGTCACAGAGCTTTTAAGACCAAGCTTGCTTTATAAATCATGCTAAATCTTACCAGTTAACTGAGATATCACAGTCAAGTATCTTTCACAAAGTGCAGGCGTTGAAAAACAATCCACAGCTTTTGATAAAATATTTACCACTCCTTCTGCATCATCAAGATTCAAGAGCAGCTCACTCTAAAAATGGGAAATAAATACAGTTATTGTTTTGTGAAATAAGAACCCAGACGATTCAGTCAAAGTATGCTCTTATAAGACGCCCTAATATCTTACGATTCGTTACGATTTGATCAAGCGTGTTAGGCCCTTTTGCAGGCATTTCCCAACCAAGAAATTTTCGTAAAGTCGAATTTACTTATTTTTCAGTGCTCATAAAAACGCAAGAAAAATCTCAAAAATAATTCAATCTCTCGGCGATCAAGCAAAATTCCATTAATTCCCATCCATCCAGTACTCTTGGTGCTACGAATTTTCAAAAGTGGGAACTTTTTCTGGCTCACCGGTAGTTGTAAATAAATGTAAAGTTTACATTTAACAAGAAAGTCCGTTTTCAGCTCTCATAATCTTTGAAATATTGCAACCGTTGTTAGACTGGATTTAAAAAGATTTTCTGAAAGAGGTGGAAACCTGTGGAATAGCTTCTAGCCTTAGACCAATATTTCCTGAATATTTTTAAGCATAGTATTTAGGCTTTTGTTTCTTGACTTTATTATCATAAGTTTGTACGCGTTTAGATTAAAGACCTTTCGAATCTAAAAATTCTTGGGGAAAAATGTCTAATTGTGTATAGAGCGGCCTCCCCCCCAATTGAGCAGCAACCTTAGAAGAAAATGCTATTTTTCTCCAAATATGTCGTTTAAAAAAGTAACTCTTAAAAATAAACAGGGCCCTTATTGATAACAGTACTTGCAGTACTGACAAGATTTACCCTGTATAAATATTGCTCTTATTATTATTATTATTAACTCACAGCAAAGAGGTTCCTTCACCTTTGTGAAAGATAGCTGTTTAAGGTGAGAATCATCCGAGCTTTCTCTTTTCTAAGCCAACCACTCAAACACACAGTAGTTCTCCGCCGTCGCCCTTTTTGAGCACCCCTGTTTCGACCATATTTCTCCGATTAATATTTGATTATAGTTGGGCTCAAACTCATATGTTGTTACATGTCAGAAGGGCAACCTTCCCTAAAATGTCGAGAATTGTTGAATTAATTATGAAATTATTATCAATTTAAACTTACCCAAGCGAGGAACATCTCCTCAGTTACCAAACCGGAATTGTCGGCATCGTTTAAGATATCTAGAATGATTTTTATTCGCTAAAACAAAGAACATAATTTTTGTTTATCAATTTTCACCTCGGAAGACTTGTCTTACAGCACTATGAAAACNAAACTTACCCAAGCGAGGAACATCTCCTCAGTTACCAAACCGGAATTGTCGGCATCGTTTAAGATATCTAGAATGATTTTTATTCGCTAAAACAAAGAACATAATTTTTGTTTATCAATTTTCACCTCGGAAGACTTGTCTTGCAGCACTATGAAAACACTAGGGAGTAAGCAAAAAGTGCGAGATGTTTTCTGATATTTGCAAGACACAGATGTATCGTTGCTTCGAAAAGTAGTAGCTCGAAGATATCTTTTCCCTTCTTTTCTTTCCTTTCCTTACTTTTCATTTTATTTTTGTTTCCTTTCCTTCTCTTTCTATTTAGAAATAATTAAGTTATGTTCGTTTGAAACATTGTAAATATTGAAGTTATTACTTAACGGTAATGTGTCCATGCAAGTATAGGCCTCCTAGAGAAAGGCATCTGATCAACTAAACTTTCCTTTCAATAACGCATAACAAGTTGCTTTGTGACTGCTATTTAAATCTGATAAACAACCATTCCCCAAAACAAGGGGCGGCTTAGAAGGCACTTGTTCCTACTGCCTGTAACGTTTATAACTGTGTGGTCACAACAGGTTGTTTGCAGCAATTTTTGAAAACAATGGTGCTAGGTCACAATTATAAATTAGATATATTGTTCTCTATTGTTTTGAGAACAAAAGCCCCCCAATCTGCAGCTGCTTCCTACGGCCCTGCAACATGTCGACATGTAACATATCGACTGGAAGAATACGAAATGAATACGTTATCATCAGTGGCGGCTTGTAATGGTAATGGCGTTATTAGTCTAATAGCAATTTTTTCCCCACAAAATATCCCTCTTCGTTCAAAGACGGTAAAACTCAAATAAAAATGTTATCATGATCTTCGGGGGATTTCACGGCCTTCAAGTCCGGTTTTTACATTGCCCATGATTGACTCAGAAAGTGATATTGAGCTGCCCTTGTCGAGAAACAAATGACGTTAGCCCGTGTAAATTTATCTTTGTATGAGGCCCTCAAGAGCGGCCCTCCAACCCGTGATTCATTCATAGTGTCCATACAGTGTCAATGATTTGCTTCAAGCCCCAGCCCAAAAATCTTGCTATTAGATCGACGGCATCCAATAGCATGCCGCCAAAACGACTTTGTTTTGGAGGCCCCTATATGACGTAGCCTAATAAAATGTTATGAGTCACGCAATCGTTCCTGCCCTTTTGGAACGGCCATGCTATTAGTTTTCCAGTTTCAAATAGCAACACCACCGCTTCCCTGTAAAGACGCTTTTTAAGACGTACTGATAAGCGCAATTTTTTTAAATGAATCGTATTGCTGATACCACTTTTCGCTGGGGTGTATCCACAGTATTTTCGCTCATGTCTTCCAATATTTGAGAAAACTGCTCATGTTCTTCATTTTTACCTTTCGTTTATCGTATCGAATATTTTAGTTATCTTTTTATTTCATATTTTTAAACTTAAGTTTCATAATTCAACAATGTTACCGTACCTAAAATGTTTTTGCTTGTTTTCTGTATAGTCAATTGTCATTTATCAAGTGAAATATTGTATACAAACAATCCTGCATCAAGACCAGTTACATTACGGCAGTGTGTGGCCTCTCTTGTGCAGCACGCGGAAATGTGCTATTAAAATCGTCGTCCCTAATAGCACGAAATATGACGGCTATCGAAAAGAGGCACTGGGGCCGTCTGCAGACGAAGACAGATTAACTTGGAGCCATTCTCAATTAGACCGCAGCCTATGCCCACGAAACATTAGCCATCACTGTGGGATGTTGACTATTGGTCGAACAAGCTACAACTTCTTAGAAAGTCGTACAATCAACGTCGTCCCGAGAGATTTACTCAAAAATGACCTGAAATTATGCATATGACTCAAGGATTCTAAAATTAATGGCGTGTATTTTGAGAAAGATGAGACCTATAAATGTGTTTTAGTCTTGGGAATAAAATTGTTTCATGATCTTCGTAACAATTTTTTAAAGCGTTCTGAGCCAATCTAGAGGGCGTGGTCACAAAAAATTTTCCGGGGGAGTACCCCCGGACCCTCCTCATTTTGTCGCTCGCTTCGCTCGCTGAACGAATACCAATTTATTTTGGGTGCCAGCCGCCACTGGTTATCATGTGACAATGACTCAGCGGGTGGTCATGGAGAAATCAATAGCAGTACAATTCAAAACTGACCAATCAGAAGCAGTACTGGTCAAAACTGACCAATCAGAAGCAATACAGGTCACACTTACCCTTGTTGTCTGCTCCTCCGTTGAATCTTCTTGTTTCAATAGCTGGATAAATGCTTGTAGATAAGCTTCATACATAGTACCTATAATTTTAAGAATTTAAGATGACTTGAAAAAGATAAATCAGGGCCTTTTTGGTCAGGACACGTGTAATACGATATAAGTTGGCTGTGTTTAACTACAGGGTGAGTCAGAAAAATGTCATCCCGTTTTTTAATTTAAAGTATATCAAGTATGTCTCACGAGAGATAATACCGTTGTATACATTTATAGTTTGTTAAAATATAAGCTTCTCAGTTATCGGGTACGTTAGTAGGAACAGAGCTTAAGGTACGGTAAAGAAAGAAGGATAAATTAGAAGTAAAAAATATATTTCACTAAAACTGGTCAAATCTTCAGAAGCACCATCTAGGTCAAACTGTCCCTTCAATTTAGCACGGAATGACCGATCTTCGTGAAATTCGGTCTTAAATTTACACCAACACCTTTTTAACATGCCAGGTGGAAATTTTTAGCTGTTAGCACATGAGTATTGAACGTGCAAGTATTTTGGTTTTCAAATGCAGATTTTCAAATGCAAACAATAAAGGTCAAAGCTCTCAATCAATTTTGATCAAAATCTCCAGAAAACTCCAAACCGACTGACATTGATGTAGAAGCTGTAGCGATATCTTTTCCGTCACATGTTAGAAAGCAAAACAAAGTAGTTTCAAACCTGTAGGGAATTTCAATATTGCTTCATTGTAAATGCTGTGAGAACTCTCTTCTGCTTTTATCCAATCTTCATCTACAACGAAGAAGTGGCACAATGGCTATTATCAAATACAATATCAGGCCTGTCACAAACTGGGACATACGAACCTTCCAAGGATTAATCGCTTAACCAACAGACCTTTTAGCTATTCTACAAAAGAGTCTGGATCGAGCGATATTTTTATACATTTTTATACGAAAGGTTCGATTGAGTGGCGTTATAGCTTCTAGCACTATTGCTGTTGTGTAAATTCGAAATTTCTACAAAATGTATGAAAATATCGTTCGATTCAGACTTTTTCGTAGAATAGTTTATTGAGGAGTCAATGTCGGGAAACATTCAGACCTCATTTTGAATGTGCCGAACGGTAGTTGAATGCTAGGCCTTGGTCCACATTTTTTTCATAGGATACGTTCATAGGATTCATAGGCGGATACAGCGCAGCGTCGTTATGAAAACACAGGGGAACAAAGACACAGAAGCGAAAAACATAAAATAATTTTATTGCTCTGCATGTACCACGAAGCAAGTTTAAGTGAATGACCTGAGCTATATGGCACGATCTATAAATAGGAAACAACTAAACATGCCATTGTTTCCTTTGGTTTTGTTTTCTTAGGTCACGCGCTGGATTATCAAATACGTTTATAAACCTACGAGATCTCATCTTTTAACTCAGGATATTCACTCTACTAACAGCTTTGCTACAGTTCACCACAAAATTATTCATACCCATGCCAAATTCGGATTATTGTGAATCGTTTTATTTGCGGACCAATTACCCGAGATATTGTATTCCTTGAAATGTCTCTTGTGGTACTTCTTTCAGCCAATTATCACGTCGTTCTTATGTAACTTGAGCCACAATAAAACTGGTCCTCAAATAAAATGATTCAAAATACTCCGAATTTGGCATGGGTATGAATACTTTTGGGCTTAACTGTATATGGTAGAAAACTGTTTAAAGCCACGACAGCTCCAGTTGGATACAGAAAATGCAAGCCATGTACAAGCAACTTACCAGAGACGGTTGTTCCATTCTTTTTGGCGGACTTCAAATCTTCCATTGGTCTTTTTGCAATTGCGTTATGTCCTTCTTCACTGTTTGGAAAATCTTTCAGCAACCTATGGGATATAACGGAAGGTTATTTTTAAGTAACGGACATATGCCTGGACATCTTTCCATTTTTACGCCACGGGCCAGAGCTGCAGAAAGCCCAGCATAGGCTTCAAATCTTCAAAATAGCTAGTGCAACTGGGTATTACTTTATTCTTTGGACTAAATGGCTTGAAAGGAACTAAAGCTACTTTGCTATAATTCTACCTTTGGACTTTTTTTTGAAATCTTCAATATTTTTCGAATTAGAGGGCTTCCGTCAATTTTAAGAATTCAAGAAAAATTTTAAAAACAAATCAAAACCATTGCAATTTCTAAACTTTTTGAGGAAAAATGGGACAATTGTCAAGAAAACCATAGTTTATGAATGTCTACAATATGGTATCAAACGCAAGTCTTTCATTCTTCTGGATTATGATTTAGAAATTTGATGACGTCACATCCTCAAACGAGTTAAAATATAAATACGCTGTAATTTCGAAAGATTCAAGATTTTAGAAAGTCCAACGGTAGAACTATAGCAGAGTAGCTGAAGTTTCTTTCAAGCCATTCAATCAGGAGAAAGATGTAATAGCCATTTTAAAGATTTGACGCCAAATCAAGGGTGTCAGGACACCCATTAAGTAATTAATAAATACATGTTTATTTACCTTGTTTTGATTGTTGTTGTCTTCATAGTTTTGTCTCTCCCAGCCTTGGTTTATGAGCAACATTTCAACCGACCTTGGCCTAAACTGGGCCTAACCGCTTTTTCGAATCCAACTCCCTTCTATCCCCGTGCGCCTTAGCAGAAGAAAAGGTTTTAAACCGCAAGCCAGAAAAGAAGGCCAGTTTAGGCCAAGGTCGGTTGAAATGTTGCTCATAAACCAAAACTTGGAGAGACAAAATAAAGAAGACAACAACAATCAAAACAAGGTAAATAAACATTTATTTATTAATTACTTAATAGTTGTCCTGACACCCTTGGCCAAATATGCTAAGAAGCACGGAACCTGGGCCTAGTCCACAGAAAATGCCTTACCTTCAAAAAAAGGTTCAGCCTAGTTTTTGAATACGGAAAACAATTGCAGCTTTTTTTAGAATCTAAAAATATGAAAATCCCTTTTGAAAATGTTGGCAAGGGTTCTTGGTGTAGAATCTAAATAAAACTGTGGTGAATAAAGCTGGTCAACTAAAAGTCAATTGTTGCGCACTTATTCTTTGTCTGCGCTATTACTTGCGTGTTTGCGTGTTTGCGTGAATGTTTGCTTGCTTGCTGACTCGTGAGACTCACCCATCGTAAATTTCATTCTGGTTTTCCTTTGTGTCTTGAAACAAACGAAAAATTTGAAGAAATTCTATTCTGAACGCAACATCATCTGAAATTAAAGAGAAAAAAATTGACTGGTCTTTCAGATTCTGACAGTCATGCCCAAGATTAATCAGAATAAACATTACTAAATCTTTCTCAAATATGACATCAACAAGCAAAACCTTCCTCCGCCTTACAGCCGTGGAGCCGTGACTTTTTCTGGACTCTGTGATGAACAATGCTTACATGAAAATATTGTATTACATTTCTTCATTTCTGATCGCAATTATGTATGCAAAAAAACTTGATCAGATAAAATGACTACTAGTTAACGGTACAATCTAAACTTTCACAAAATTTCTACAAAATGTAGAAAAATGTCACTCAATCTAGACCCTTTTTTGCAGAATAACTAAAAGGTTCGAGTTATCAAAGTTCAGGTTACATACCGGGTGAGTAATAATTGGCGAGCATATGCGTAATGTTAAACATAAGATCCATCTCAACGAGCAACACGAAAATGACCCCGATAGCAACATCTCTAAACACTTCAATTTACCCAGCCACTCAACTGATGATATGATTATTCTTGGCCTCCTTTTTGCACACACAGACAGTACCAAAAGAAAGACTTTGGAGAAGCGAATAATTTTTAAACTTGCAACTCTTTTCCCTGCAGGACTTAACAAACAATTTAATTATTTACAATGATTTTATTCCAGCCTACTCCTTCTCTTCTTTTTTCTTACATGCTTACCTATCTTTTTATTCTTTCATTTGCGTCGCATCGATTCCCTATCCTTCGATCTTAATCTTTCGAATCTACTCTTCTTTCATCCTACATTCTACTAATCTTACTTCACTTGATAATGGGTTTATGCCCGAAACGTCGTACAAAACAAAACTCTGTTCAAAGTACAATTATTTATACTGTATTTGTTTGTTTTAATGTAATATTGTGCAACACGCATACAAGGACATTGTTTGAGTAAGAAGAATGTATCCATTGTTTGAAAAATCGTACAGGAAAAGCAATGCNAATTATCGCTAGTAAAAGAACTTTCAGCTTGCTAACAATGCCAATTAAATGATTAGTCCCCTAGGGATACAACATATGCAACATTAGTTTTTCTTTTTGTGCTCTAACACAATGCATGCCTTGTTTCAAATTGTTTGCAGAGAAACAATATGATTGTCATGGTTTAGAAGGTCACACGTGCATCAATATGAATCTAATTGAAGGCCTATTTTAGCAATCTTGCGAAACACCATTTTACTAAAATCGCTCGTAATTCTGGAACGGAAAGACTGATTTCGACCAAACAAATTTTCATATCTAAGTTAGCTTTTCTTCTATGCAATGAACTTTAAAGAAACGAATTTGCAAATTAAACTGCATCAATGAAAATTGGCAAACACACCAAGTTTTTTCTAACTCACCCGGTACTATTTGGTAAAAATTTACCACTTACTATTACTCAGATTCGCTAATGAACCAAGTTCGGTTCATAATGTTAGAAAATATGTTAAAGTCAAATTAGCATATTCTAATCTTTTACCTTGTGCTTCATTCACATTGATAAAGTTAAACCAGCTTTATCTGAACCAGGTTACATTTCAGCTAATCAAATGAATTTGATTTGTTCGATGACCAATAGACCATTCCGCAGTCACATTCCGCATTGTCAGGTGAGATTTGCGATAACGCAAAATTACTCATGCAAAACACTATCTAATTTATCTATTCGCGGATATTTTCGCCTGACATCTGATGGGAGACGGACTTTAGTTTTCTGCTACTAAGATCATTCGTTAAAACAAGCTAATGTCTAATTTTGTCCAATTTTAAAGAAGCAAAGTTATAAGAATACCAACCTGATCACCTTCAGTTGAAAGACTAAGAATGTCTCTTCTTTTCTTTATCTGGAAAAAAGGAAAGCCGCAAGAATTTCAATCAGCCCTTCTCAGGTGTCTCGCAAGCTTGTATCTACTGCCTACCGAATGTGTAAAAAGTTAGCAGCTAAAATTATCTAATTTGAGTAACTTGGACGAGAGATGAACTTGACTTTTCACAGTTTGGTTTTTTAAAGTCATACTCTCATGACAACATAAGTCAGAAAGGCCTCAGTGTGCTAAATCGTCTCGTTTTTTTTGCATCTGAATCTCTTTACAATTTTTCGTAAGTACCTTATCTACCAAAGTGACTTTTCACAAATGAGTTGAATAGTTTTGCATTATGATTTTGTCGTAGTGGATACACTCATACGATTCAACTGGTGCTAAAGTTGTTTCTTCCCAAGCTGCAAATTTCTACTGAAGTTCAAAGCAAAATGACCAAAATTGTAACAAAAATTTACATCTTACATACTACTCGAGTCCCAAAAAACTTCTTTCCTTTCTCTCATTCTATCTCAAAGCACAGGCGACCAAGGTACCACAATGATCAAGCATCAAACGCACAGGGGACAGAGAAAGACAAATCAACTTTCAAGTTTCTTAGCAACAATTATTTCCTGGTTTCCCTGTGCTTTTGTTGTGCAATAAGCCGCTTCAAGGAAATGAAGCTGCACCGTGGAGGCTAGACTCACGATTTAAGTCCCTTCACTTTCGCTCATTGAACTGAATTGATGTTGTTATTGTCGCTTCAGTGAGGAGCTTAGTTGTAGTGACATATTAGTTCAGGAAAGCGAAACTACACGAAAATAATAAGTCTACGGGGAGGCCAGGTCATTCGTTGAGCACCCGGAATGTGCCGATATGGTTAAATATCCGGAACGGGATAATACCTTTCGCATCTTGATTTTGCGAATAAGATATGTCAATAAAACATGTTGTTCCTTGGAAGGCACTTTGGCAAGGGTCCTCGCATTTTCTTACAGTTGGTAATAGTTAGACTAATACATAATTCTCACCTTGTCAACGTGAAGTAATTCAAGTCTGAAATACTGAAAAGAAAACAGAATAAATTTTGAAATCAGGACAACAACAAAGATCCATTTCAAGGCCATCCAAGAAAAACAAGTGAAAATTCGATACCAATTTCATGAAGACATATCCAGTAGTTAATAAATACGAAACAAAGTTAAGACATTCCAGTGGAGCTTACACAAGGTTAGTAGACTAGGCCATGGTAAATCTATAATTTAAAACAGAATAAATTTTTCAGTTTTTATAAAACCAACTGCTTGTGTGTCAAACATTCTCGCCTTCTGCCTGGATGTATTATTGTCAGTTATCCATGAATCGTATAATATGTTGTAGCAGACAGTCCAAGTTCGACGTGGAGAAACCATTTCATCAAAATCAGCAAAACCTATCTAAGGGGCATTTTTTACTTCGAATCTATTTCTGACAATTTGAAGAAACTTCCACTAAATTTTGTCTAGTTTTCAGATTTTATGATGTTTACAATCTCGTTCAAATACTTTCACATATGAACAGTTCAACGCAACGACAAACTTTCATCTAAAATCATTTTCAGACATTTCAGCAGACATAGGGGTGCTTCTTCTGCGAAATTTTGCAAAATTACGAGGATTAAGGGTTTTTCATACAGTTCGCACAATTATGGCCCAAATGTTCATCATCATTGCGGAATCGCGACTCTAAAATTTTCGAGAATTTGAGGAATTATGGGTACCATCTTCTCAGGCAAATTGGCACGTCCCGTCAGTTGACAGGTCAACGTACAAGGTACCCACCCCCCAAGATTTGAAAGCACATCACTGACCTTGTTTAGTCAGTACTTTCTTGTACGAGCCGCACTTACAATAGACCTTTAGCTATTCTACAAAAAAATCATTTTGGAAAACTCTGACAAACTTCCGAATGTGTACAACAGTGATAGAAGCAATAACGCCGCACAATTGAACATGTCGAAAAAAATGTACAAAAATATTGCTCGAGCCAAATTCTTTTGTAGGATGGCTAAAAAGTCTATTTAGTGTCTAAAAATCGACAAAAATGCTTTACCTCCAACCAAAGAGTCTTCGACTCGGGATTTAAGCGCAGTGATTTTTGCATCATGACTCTGAAATGAAATCAGATAATTACCTATAACAGTTTCAAAGAACAGACTTATCATCAAATGAATCGGATTTGTTTACTGTGAGTGATATTTTGAGAGATCCTTGTCCCATATTCAGGCATTGGTGGTGTCCACGCCCTTTTGTGCTTGCTTCTGAATTTAGCACGTGATAGTTTGGACAAACTTGTCGTTGGCAGTTTTGGAGGTTTGCGTGCTAATGGATGGATTGAATGGGAAGTGCAGGATGCTAAACCTCAGGAGCTTGCATGAAATTTTAAGAACTTGATAATAAAAAGCTTTTACAAAAATTGACAAATTTGCCTGTCGGGCTTATCATAATAGCGCCACAACTCTGTCTTAGAACAACACATTACTAGCAGATTAGTAAAGAAATTCAAAATTCATACAAGGTAACATACCTCGCATTATCGATGCTAGCATTCTCTTCAAACTCCCACTTTGCTGCCATTATCCAAACGCCTTTAAAAGAAAAATATTGCTTCAAAAGCTAGTCTACCCTTGCTAATATCAAATTTGTTAAATCAAGCACAGGCACAGTCCCTAAAGGCCAGTTTCCAGTTAGTGGAATTTTGCGAGCCGGCAGAAATTCTATTGTTTACGACAGAAAAGGTCACTTTGCAATTGAATAGAAATTTAAGGTTGAATGACTTTTGACTGTGTAAAATTCTGCCCGCTTGGAAAATTCCACTGACTGGAAATCAACCTTAACAAGCGCACTCTTTTTATGTGGAAATATCGAACAAAAATTCCGCGTTGTACTTCCATCGTCTTAGAAAGGCACCAAACTAAATGGCTCCATCCAGGCAAGGTCTTCGATGCCGACTTAGATGTCGGCTTGGCAATATCACTACTTCTTCTTGGACGGTGACCAAACAAAGGAAAACTATTTCAATCTTTCATATATGAAGTATATAAAGAAATAATTTTCAAATCATTTGGTGCCATAGTTTTGCAAAGAAGGGGACATTTTTGAGTCACCAGCATCGCTACTTTTAGCGAGTAAACAGTAAAGTTACTCAAAGAAGTCATCAAACATCTTTACACATGTTATTGAATAAAGAACAGGTGAACTTTTTCTAGCTTTCCACTTACTTGCATTTTGAGAGTGAATCTGCATCAGTTTACCAAGTGCCCGTCCAATAGATACTTTACTACCCTAAATTTTGAATGAAATTCGGAGCAAAGGTTAGAAAAATGCTGCCACAAATATCTCAGAACAGAATGAGTGAATCTGTAGGTCTTTAATGATTCAATCTTGGTTACTTCAAACATTTCTGAAAGTCTAGGAATACGAACGAAAAGCTGCTCCATCATTTCTTGTCAACCCAAGAAAAGCTTCAAAATGGAGATGGAAACTAAGGAAAGCTTCTGAGAAAGTGAAAGAAGCAACATCAATAAAGAAAATTCTAGAGATACAGTAAAATGCAAATGTTTCGGACGGAAAAGTTTCGGCCAAAACCTTCGGACAAAAAGTTGCGGCCACGTTTTGAAAAATCGGAAAAAAGTCCTTTTTTACAACTCATTGATAAAACCTTTCGGTTGGAATGAGTTATATTTGCACAAAATTAACCTAAATTTAACCAAAGATCGGTACTGAATGCTTCAAATCAGGCAATTCAGATAAACAATTTTCAGACAAAATTTTGTCCGAAACTTTAACCGTCGCGTCTGAAACCTTTGGACCGTGCTTTGAAGGTAAAGATGGCCTAGTGGCCTAAACTAGTCAGCAGACAATTGAAAACGAAAACGAATGTGCAAAAAAGATAAAAATGGACGCCTGTTTTCTGTTGCTACTCTTCTTTCATCACGCATTATACAATATTAGCTACGTATGTAAGTGAAATACAAACAAATTTAAATAAAATGGCAACAACAACAACAATTACTGCGCTTTTGCTTAACGCAAGAATTGACCTCAGGAGAATCAGTAAACACTTACCGTTTTCTTGCAGAAGTCAATGTATTGCATCCACAACTTCAAATCATTCTGCAAGAGAAGCCACGGAAGCTATCAAAATCTGAAATTGTTTGTCATTTGGTTTAGCAAAAACTAGAGTTTCAAATCAAGCAGTTATCCTCATTGTTTATGAGGATGGGCAAAACGTGACCCTGAAGTCAGATATTGTCCTCAGTAAACATTTCCAATACACTTTCAATCACGATCCAAAAGGAATCTTCCTCTTGCGCAATTACATGTTAGAGTTAGCAAGCTAATTCCTCACAAACTTGAACGTAACTTCTTTGGTAATACATGAAACCTTTTCTCGTAAAAGAAACGATGGCGTCGAGGATACGAACAATCATTTCTCGCTTTCCCGTGCATATTGTGCAACTTTTCAATTGGAGACCTCCATAAGAACATCCCAAATCACTAATGACCATGAAATGTCGCTTCATTTCAATTGTGGCAGCACTAACATACATTCAGGCTTCTGATTGACATGTTCGTTTATATGCATTCATCTCTGCTATTAGGTTGTTGTTATTTTATTGCCCTAAAGTATTCTAAGTAGGGCCAGAGTCATTGTAATAACGGTACATTGATATAGATCACAGATGGAAACATTTGGAACGAGTTTGCTTTATGTTTGGAGTCTTTCTTAAAAGTGAATGAACGGAGATATAGAGATCTAGTCTAAACATAGCACAAAAGAAGGACACACGCCGCTTATATTCCTACTGTTTTCATCGATCGAGAACATCAAATACAATAGGCTTTATTCAGATTGTCCTAGTGCCCCTCCTAGCTAAGCTAATTTTAACTGCCATGATTTACTTTAAATTTAAACTTGACTTGAGTAACAGAACCATTTGCTTTAGCAGTTTTCAAGTTCTTTGAAAAAAGATATTAAAACCCAATCAAATTCTTGTATATTTTGTGTTCTTATAATTGTAATTTCATGCATGTATGTTAGCTCCAATGGCTAAAGGATTTAAAAGTAGAATCAATGTCCCTTATAACTTCCGTTGTTATTGTCAAGCTTTATGAGAATAATAACACTACTCACTCCAAATTTCTTCAGTGCTTTCTGAAAATAAATAGATGAGTAATCAGTCGTGTGATGATGCGTGTTTAATAATTTTATAATGATAAAGAGACGTACTGAGAATACTCCTGCCTAAGGGTCCGCAACTGTGGCAAATGTTACCACAAACAATACGAAATTCAGAATCCCTTTGTCAGATTAAAGCAAAGATAAAAGATTAGTACGGAGAAAATTGTCCATGCAAGTTGTGTCACATCTTTATTCCGAACTTGGGCTTTTTATAAATCTGTTTTTATATATGATATTAACATCTTATTGTTGCATAGCAAATACCGCATTATAGACATGGTCAATTGACTTAATCAAAGGGCAATATACCAACCAATTTGTCATGCAACTGTATCTATTTTTAGAGTTTAGAGGATTCTTACATGAGGACATTTTTGTGAGTAAACCCAGTTCGCAGCACTCTCTGACTATTGTTATTGCTAGTATATTGTATACTTTTGATGACCTGTAAATATTTTATCCACCTTTTCTTATGTAATATTTTTAGATCTGTTTTTAACGTTGGAATTAATTAGCTAACTAATTTTAACTATCATATATTGTTATCCNATCAAGTGCTGGTAGTAGCGAGCTAAAAGTGGAGGGGGATAGTGGAGGGGGACCGAGGAAAGCTAACCAATCAATGGAAGGTCCTGAAAAGAAGCAGACTCCAAGCCCGGCAAAGAAGGAAAGGGTCAAGAGAGGTTTTCAGTTGTACTAAGTCAAAAAGGGACAGAAAGACTGAAAATCTAAACATTCGAGTTGAATTGAAATTTTGCGAGCGATGTAGAACGAATAAATCAAATTTTTTGGAGACCCAATCGAGTCTGTCAAATGATATCACTGCGGGTCAACACAGAAATTAGCGCATGCGCATTATTGAAAGTATGATATTAAAATCTTATTGTTGCATAGCAAATACCGCATTATAGACATGGTCAATTGACTTAATCAAAGGGCAATATACCAACCAATTTGTCATGCAACTGTATCTATTTTTAGAGTTTAGAGGATTCTTACATGAGGACATTTTTGTGAGTAAACCCAGTTCGCAGCACTCTCTGACTATTGTTATTGCTAGTATATTGTATACTTTTGATGACCTGTAAATATTTTATCCACCTTTTCTTATGTAATATTTTTAGATCTGTTTTTAACGTTGGAATTAATTAGCTAACTAATTTTAACTATCATATATTGTTATCCAACGACAAAAATTGACAATAACTCCTTAAATGGGCTTTGGTAAATATACCAAAGTTTAAAAAAAAATTCCCCTTTTTAACAACAGCAACAAAATTATTAGCTCCAAATTTATGAAACAAGACTCTTTAGCTGAAAGACCAAGAGTATTTCTAGGATTGTAATCACTTTCAGAGAACATTTTGTTCAGCTATTTCAAATATCATTAATTGTAAGAGCAGAGGCCGATAAAGTGTGGGAACAGGAGAACGCCCTTCCCAGGAAATTTCTGGAAGATTTTTAGGCCCCAGGAAATTTTTTGAAAAAGGCAATATTTCTATGCTGCCGTCAAAACAAAAGAACCTGTCATAATTGTTATCGAGAAAATAAAATTGAATTGCTGGGCCACTTGGTAAAAATTGTACTTGATACTGTTGCACTTGCACTTGATACTGTTCTGTTGATCATTCTTTTGAGTGTAATTTGAAGCAGTAACGTATTTCAGATACGCATTTACTTCAAATCGCACTTAAAAGAAAAGCTTCTTCTTGGTTGTCAGTCTGCATGTACTTGATACTCATTTTAGCAGAATCTTGACAAAGAGGCTTGTATGTAGAAATTTGGAAAAAGATTGGTCGTTATAAAGTAATAGATTTTGTCTAGGTCAACATATCATCAAGATTCTTGAAAGCCTAATAACAGAACAGTCAGATTTTCAGACGCAGGTAATATTTTTCAATGCGATTGAGTAATATCCCCAAATCTAAGTTAAGTCTTGCATACCCTAGTTTGACAAGACATTTGCTATTGAGATCTACACTTACCGTGCCTATTTTTGAGCTACCTACCTAGCATTCATTTTTTAATTTGCATGCAATATAAGTATTTGTTTTATGTTATGTTGAGTTTAAACTTTGAGTTGTTGGTTTATCAACATCTTAAATTTCACTAAGTAGCATGTGAACCATTTTCTACCTACAACTTGCACGAACTATGCTGTACAATCCACTAAATCATTGTCAAATCAAACAAAATATCGCAGGAAGTTTTGACGAAAGTTTTGCCGTTCCCTGGAAGAAAAAAAATGTATCGCCCTCTGTGTAAGAGTAGCTAGTAGTGCCCATAAAACATTTGAGAAGACTATATTTGAAGACAAAATTGGAAATGAATAGCCTCTCATCACCAGAAAATAAAAAGGCAATAAATAAAGTTCTATGCACGGTCAAATAAACCGAGTTATTTCAAAATGCAGTAGAAATTCATAATGCTTAACATAAGAGCATTCATATGTTACTGTTTCAAAAAATACAAGGTATCTGCATTTCCTATACTTAGTTTTGTTTTAAAGTCACACTCTGATGACGACATAAGTCAGAAAGGCCTCAGTGTGCTAAATCTTCTCGTTTTTTTGCATCCGAAGCTCTTTACCATATTTCCTATACTTAGTACATGGCCACAGTTTTGCTTCTCATATGAACTGATATATAGCCTGCGCGCAGCCTCAACACTCCTCCGCCTACTTAGGTGGAGGGAGTGTTGAGGCTGCGCGCAGGCTATTGATATACAGTACATTTCCTACCTGAAATATATAATGAACCCTCTTGTTTAGTCCAATTTCTGCAGTAGTATGTCTCTTTTTCATACCAAGTCTCTGAAACAAATAGATTTAGCAGTGCTACTTTAATAATAATGCTTTAATAGTGAATAGTTTTTAGCAGCTTGTTTTAACTTGCTTTAATACTGATGGATTTCCACCATGTTACAGTCAATACTGATTTGCTGTATTTTTTTTTTGTTTTGTTTTTTTTTATATTCAATATAAAAGTTTACAAAAACGAACTACTTAAGACATTACGTACTAACTACTTTACAACACTACAAGGACGATACCAAGGGGAGCAAAAAATCATGACTACCCCCTGGCGAAAACATGAAGATATATAGCTAAATTTACCTAAATCTACAACTACGAAAAACTACACATACACGATTTTTACCTATAAATATTTAAACCAGTTTCACATTGGATGCCAGGCTAGCATAGGCGATGATGAT